>MU122094.1:500143-519014 GCA_014904905.1 Wilcoxina mikolae CBS 423.85
CTTATCAAGCAGGGAGACGTGAAACACATTGTGAATACGCATCGTCTTTGGCAAGTCTAATTTGTAAGCATTCTTGTTGATGACTTTACTCACCGTGTACGGTCCCACGAGCTTGTAATCTAACTTCTTTGATGTCCTCGCCATCTTGAGGTTCCGAGTCGAGAGCCAGACCTTATCCCCGACCTCAAACGTCATTTCTTTGCCGCTGGCGTACTTTGTCTGGCGAGCTTGGGCTTCCAGTATGTTCTCCCGGAGGGTACGGTGTGTCTCCTCGAGGGTGGTTGCCATGGAGTCCGCTTGGGCTTCCGACTTCAAGGGGGCTTGAACTAAGTCCCTGTCCCTGTGTACCTTGAACTGCATCGTCGGGTGGTAGTTGTAGTTGGCCCAGAAGGGAGTCATCCTCGTCGAAGCATGCATGGCATTGTTGTACGCGAATTCGGCCAATGGTAGGAGCTCCACCCAGTTATCCTGCTCATAGTTGCAGAAGGCTCGGAGGTACTGTTCCATCGTCTGATTCTGCCGCTCCATCTGGCCGTCCATCTGAGGATGAAAAGCGGTCGACAGGCGGTGATCCATACTCATTTGACTGCAGACCCTCGCCCAGAATCGGCTCGTGAACTGTGTGCCCCGATCGGTGATGATGTTGTCAGGGACACCGCGTTTGCAGATCACATGCTCAAAGAAGAGCCTGGCCAGCTCCGGCAAGTCAATATCCTTTCTGCAGGGCAGGTAGATCGCCATATTTGTCAGCCGATCGACGATGACTAGGATCCCCGTGTATTCGGACGCGGTCGATTCTGGCAGGTCTGTGACGAAGTCCATGGTGACGCCTTCCCAGGGTCGTGACAGTGGTGGCAGTGGCATGTTGATTCCGTGGTGGGCATGCCGCGGGGCCTTGATTCGGTGGCAAACTTCGCAGCCGCTGACGAACTTCCTTATGTGCGCGTCCATTGAGGGCCAAAAGAAATCCCTAGAGACTAGCTCAGCAGTTTTAAGAGCTCCGAAGTGACCGGACTCGGGGTTGTCATGGAAGAGACTTATCACTTTGCCGCGGAGAGCATCGTCCGCGGGGACATATATCCTCCCCTCGTAGGTCAGAGATCCATCGACGACCCTCCATTGGTTCTCGTCGGCTTCGGCTTCGGCTTCGGCTGTGACTGGGGCCATTGGGTTATCGACTAGCTTACCCGAGACGTCGACCGCCAATGGGTCAGTAGCCTGGGCCTTCTTAATCGCCGGTAGGAGGTCATCGTAGGGTTCGACAACAGGTGTAGCCGTCGCTAAGAGCCGTCCGACAGGCTTCTCGTAGCCGATCTCATAATCGGGCCGTCACGACGGGCGGTCGGCGGGATTTTTGGCACCTTCCAGGTGTTCGATGCTGAAGTCGTATGCCGAGAGAATCTCTGACCACCTAGCTTGTCGCCATGTGAGCACTTTGGAAGTTTGGAAATACTCAAGGTTCTTGTGGTCACACCACACCAGCACTTTGTGACGGGCGCCCTCCAGATAGTGCCGCCATTGCTTGAAGGTCTCGACGATGGCGAGGAGTTCCCGATCGTATGTGTCGTAGTTCTGCTCAGCCGGAGAGCATTTCCGAGCGTAGAAATTGACTGGCCGAAGGGTTCCGAAGCAATCATACTGGTTCAGGATGCCTGCAATCGCAAAGCCACTCGCGTCCGTCTGGAGGATGACCGGCTTGGCTGGGTCGAAGTGCTGCAAAATCGGTGCTACGGTGAAGGCCTTTTTGAGTTTCCGGAAAGCCAGCTCGGCTTCTCTCGTCCACTCCCACTTGGTCATTGACTTCTTGGTTGACTTCGAGCGGCCTCCGGTGTTTTGTTTCCCGGGTTTCCTGGGTTCGCTTGACTTTAGTAATTCAGTAAGAGGAAGCGTCACCTTCGCGTATTTCCTGATGAACCTCCGGTAGAAGTTTGTGAATCCGAGCAGCACTTGCACATCATGGACTGACTTAGGAGTCGGCCAATCCTCGATTGTTGATATTCGGTCCGATTCCATGCCGACACCTTCGGGGCTGATCACGAAGCCGAGGTAGCCGACCTCCATGACTCTGAATTGGCACTTCTCCGCTTTGCAGTAGAGTCCGAACTCCTGCAGCCGTTGCAGTACTTTCCGCACATGCTCATCGTGCTCCTTCTCGTTGGTGGAGTAGATCAAGATGTCGTCCAGGTAGCACACGGCGAAGTCGTCGATGTAAGACCGCACGCAATCGTCAATGTAAGCCTGAAACGTAGCTGGTGCATTCGTCAAGCCAAATGGCATGACTTTGTACTCGAATTGGCCGTATCGGGTTCGGAATGCCGTCTTGTACTCGTCGCCCTCCTTAATGCGAATAAGGTGGTAGGCTCCGCGGAGGTCGAGTTTCGTAAAGACCCTGGCACCTCCCACGCGGTCAAGAATCTCTGAAATCAAAGGAAGAGGGTACCAGTTCTTAACCGTCGCCTTATTGAGCGCACGGTAGTCGACACAAAGTCTCAAGCCGCCGTCCTTCTTCTTTGCAAAAATTATTGGCGCCGCCGCTGGTGATGATGACCGCTGGATGAAGCCATTGGCCAGGTTTGCCTCGATGTAGGTCTTTAGAGTTCTTAACTCAACCTCCGACAGGTTATAGATACTCCCGTATGGTAACTGAAAACCGGGCTCCAGGTCTATCGCATGGTCAATTGACCGGTGCGGTGGCAGCATTTCTGCCTTGGCCTTATTAAAGACCTCCACGAACTCCCGATACTTGGCGGGGATATGCCCACCATCGTCCGTACGCACCATCCCCGGTACGGCTCCATCTATACTCGTTAGTACTAAGTTCTTATATGAGAATGGAAGCGGAAGTGTCACGGAAACCAGGAGCCACGGGTCTAACGGCCGTCTACGATGGAACCAAGGCACCACAGCCGGTGAACTCCCTTCTTGACTCGGCGAGCCGGTAGCAGTCATTCAAGTCCCGCATTGTTGGTAACTCTTCTGCCGCAACTACCGCCGCTGCTCCTGCTCGCTCGTCTAGCTCCCAGCGCTCCTCTCACCTTTGGGGGTGATGCCTTCCATGGAAGCTCCCAGCAACCCTGTGCAATCGCCAATACGTATGGCGAATGCCGCGAGAACCTCGTCGCTAGCTATGAGATCCTCGAATGCGGTAGCTCCAAGCAGATGTATGTCTGGAACCCCGCCCTCCTCAGATGCCTGTGGAGAATCCGATGTCACATTGACGGTGGCCACCGGTGTATTCGGCGTCACATTGACGGTGGCCGCCGGTGTATTCGGCGTCACATTGACGGTGGCCGCCGGTGTATTTGCATCGCCACTTGGGGTCCGCAGAGATAGAAGTCGACCGGATGTCCAGTCGACCTCAGGGTTCCTAGCCTTGAACCAAGGCAAGCCTAGAACCAGGTCATATGCCATGGGCACGACCAGCACCTCCGATTCGTCAACCGGAGTTAAATGCTCAAAATACTGAACCGAGATGGTTGCCTTTCGACTCTCCTTCGCAGACATCATCTATTGGCCGTTGAGACCCTGCGTAGCTGTGAATGCCGGTTCATGGTGTAGACCGAGTCGGCTGAGCAGCCTTGGGGACATAAAGATGCTCGTAGCGCCGCAGTCGATTAGAGCCCGAATGCGCTGCATCTCGCCGTGTCGATCTCGTACGAGTACTTCGTGAACAATGTGAGACGAATCCGGCTTCTCTGTACCACATAAGTATTGACTTGAAAAGAGAGCCCGGGGGGGCTCAAGGAAAACTCTCGATTTGAGAGCGATTCGGTGGGACTGGATCTCATCTATCGTCACCAACAACGATCTCATTCCCAACCTCTCTAGCCCTAACTCCTCCTCGTCCAGCCTCTCCCGCCGAGCTAGGTGCCGGGAGAGGTATGCGAGTTTTTTGACTGTTGAGTGTCGAACGACTTTTGGCGTTTCACTTGGTGGTGTCCACCGCCGCCGCTGCTGCCGCCGCTGCCGCCGCGGCTTCTGCAATGGTTGGATCTCGATTCGGGCGCATGAGCAGCGCTGTAAGTTGGGCACTGGAGGTGTCTATGGTTTTTACTTCCGCACCGCGTGCACTGCTTGTTAGCCATTCTGCTATCAAAGACCTCCTTTGAGACCCATGGTGCTGGGGTCAATTTTCCGCGAGTGCCACCTCCGGACTTATCGTTGGTCGACCTCTCGGTCGTCGGTTCTGAATTGGATGGCCGGTAACTTCGCTTCCCGCCTTTTTGGGACGATTCCGGCTGCCTTTGCTGTTGCTGCTGCTGTCCGCCTGGCCTCCTATCGGTGTGTATGCCCTCTGAAGCTGCGGCTTTGTCGAAAAGTTCCTCGATTGTCTCGAACCTTCCACAAGCGGGGGTTATCGGCCCGACCTTGTTTTTGAGTGCGTGTCGGAGACCTGCCCAGGCCATGTCGTAGAGCATCTGCTCGCTCTTTTGTATGGTCCATCCGGCCGGTCTCCAATTAGCTTTCACACAGTTCGCATAGACTCTAACCGGCTCAGTAGGCAATTGAATGTATTCATCCATCGCCTTCATCACCGCTCTCCCGCGGCGATCCTTGTCTCCGTATATCCGGGTGATCTCTTGTGCGAAAAGGTCGAAGTCCTCCAAACAGGGGTCAGAATCCACGCGTAGGTCGCTGGCCCATTTGGAAGGGTCCGTCATCGCCGTCTGACGCTGCGTCGGATCCGAGTAGTTGCTCCAGCAGTCGAGGAGAGAAACCGCGAATTTGACTTGATCGCGTCCGCTGCGTGGAAACAAGTGTTTGTGTGAGTCGAAATTGGAGCGTAACGCATCGATAAACTTGTCTTACTCCTTGGCTCCGCCGCAGTATCGTACGGGATCGACCATGGTGAAAATTGCGGGTTTCTCACACATCGTGGCTTCGCGTTCGGCGCATTTGGCGGCCAATTTCTCTCGTTCGAGAGCCAATCGTTCTCGCTCGGCCTTTAACCATACGGCCTGCTGTTCGAACATCGTCTTTAGCATCCTGTTTTGGGCCGACATTTCGCTAAGATCCTCGTCGGTGATCATGGATCTTAAGCCGTCATCGCGGTCGTCGCCGTGACCTTCGTCTCCGTCGTCGACCTCCTCCTCCTCGTCTACTTCATCTTCGTCTCCGTCGTTGATCTCGACATCTGATAAGGCCGCAGGAGGGTTCCTGAACCTGGTAATTTGACGTGTTTGGTTCTCAGACGCGGAGGTTGCGGCCTGCAAGAATTCCTCGTCGTCGTGACTGTCAGTGACGCGCAATTGAGTTCTAAATGACTTCTTTGGGGGCATTGGGGCTGCAATTGAATGAAATCGACAAATCTTCTGTTTGTGTACGTGTCGTGACGCGTCGAAAAAGTTAACAAATCACGAAACCCCGAGAGCAAAACGTATCTGGTGACTGAAAAGCGATTATAGTGTAAGGACGTACGCCCGTGTACGGCCTCGTATGAGAGTATACGTGTAGATACGGTTGCAAACGGGAAATAAGCAATATAGATCAATTGTACGGTATGTAGGTAAGATAATCGCTGGCGTGCCAAAAGCACTTCGTGAGGTGATTATATATGAAGGGCAGTTACCCGGCCTCGGCAGCCAAGTGCACTTGGAAAGGCCAAGTACGCTTGAGAGCCAAGTACGTCGGGAGCCAGATGCGCTTGGGAGCCAAGTGCACTTGAGAGCCAAGTGCGCTTGAGAGCCAAGTGCACATGGCACCGCCATTACAATCGACGAGAGATTACCTGGAGATATCCTACGGGTCTCTTTACTTTACCCCTTTTTCTTGACGCATCCATATATGCGCCAGACCATCGAGCTCAACGTGAAATCGAAAAGACTGGAAGGAAACCGAAGACGAAATAAGATCCAAAGACGCTATAAGGCCCAAAGACGAATTAAGACGAGCATCTCGGGTCAGTGTTTTGAGCATCCTTATGGTCGCAAGGCTTCTCAGGCAGCTCGGGCTACTGCTACTTTATGGTTCCGAGGCCGCTCAGACGACTTGGGCTACCACCCGAACCGGGATTCATCTCCACCCGGGCTGATGGGCAGGTGATGATGTCTGCGAAGGAGAGTCGAAGGTTGAAGGGCATGGTCGAAGGGCAATAGTCGGAGGGCAACCGAAAGTCGAAGGACGAAGCGAAGAGTACTCCACGATGGTTGGTGTGATGACTGTAACTACAATCCGGATTTCAAGCGGATGCGATCACGATCATTATTTGCACAGAAGTACACCTTATCGTTTGCACGGAAGTGCATGTACCTTATCCTTTGCACGGAAGTACACCTGAATCGGAATACGAAGCGCACTTGACGATCTGAAGCGTACCTGATGATTACCTTTCTACGATCTGCGTGGAAGCCCTCAAGCGCACTTGATGATTGCCTTCCTCCGAAATGAGCGGAAGCTCCGAAGTGCACCTACGTAGAACAATTATATGAGCATGGAAGTGCACTTACGGAGAAAGACTACCGAGGGCACAAGCTTTGCAAGAGCTAAGCACACTTGATTGATTACATTGTAAGTTTGATCTTCTCTTGGATGCTCACGAGTTAGATAATCAGGGAATCACATACGATTGATACGTGACGAGACCTTCGAATCGGTCAATGACTTCCTACGCGATGTCGATTCACACCTCCGAGCCTGCACGATTAAAGCTATGGTATGCCGAGGGCTTGGATATGGAGATATGGAGATATGGAGGTTACAGGGGTCAATTGGACGTTTCCTTCTTACTTTCTCCTTCTCTTCTCTTCTTATTGGATCTCGGCCCGGTACAAATGGCGACCGCACGGGTTTTACCACCTACTACTGGAGGTGGACTTTTCCTGTGCACCGGATCCACCAAAAGGTCACCCTCGTGCGGTACCGATCGGCAGCGGAATTTATGAGGCTGTACGAGGGCGTACGAGCTTGGATTGTTTCTTCTTCATGTACGGGTATGCAGCCCAGGAGATCTGCAGATAAAGAGGGGTATGATGTAATGGCGGCCGGGCTATGGCAGGGTAACCGCCCATCTGCCCAGTATATAGTCAGCTCTTTCGAGTGCTCTTCCACGCCATCGATAACCTTACCTATTGAACCCACCTACCTTATTCTCGAATCCACGTGTACAACTGTATCTACACTCATATCTACAGGTACAACGACGTATGCCTTTACAATGTTTCCTAGAGGCAAGAGCCAAATGCAACGAATGCAAGCTTTGTGGATCCTCTGAACATGATCGATGGTTCTTCTGCAAGATTCCCATGAGGGCTTCATCTAGCCAAAAGAACAAGAAGCCCAATGATAAGGAGGAAGCTCCGAAGCAGGAGACCACAGCCTCCAGTTCGAAGGTCAGACCAAGTAACTTGGCCGACAGGATCACAGCATCTGCAACTCACTCACCTTCCAGGAGGTTGTTTGAGGTAGATTCTGATGGTATGGAAATTGTCAATTGAGAGACGCTGGATTTCTTATGTCTTTTCTTAGGTTTAGGATTGCAATCTTTCCTTTTGAGTATAGATACCCACAGACTGTTATATCTTGAGTTTAGTTTTAATGAGAAAACGATTTCTTTCTATATAACCAGGTTACCTGAGGATGAGTTCAGTACTCGAAATATGCTGGTCATATAGTATCCAAGTGCAAATATATGACTACCACATTATAGAATGAACAAATATCTCTACGCTATAACTACCACTAGAACAACAACCCATTGCGGCTGGAACTGTGTCGAAAGGCAGTTCATCATGGTTTATAAACGAAAGGACAGAAAACGCAAGTCCTCGGCCGAAGCACTTCAACCTCAACTCAAGAAAGCGAAGCAGTTACCTCGAGAACCAAAGACTGGTTCAAGACCCACAGTACGCATGTTCGCATCATTCAAGGACAAAAAGAATATCCTGGTGAGAGTCCTATTGGATACAGGATATGATACACCTATGATGTCAAAACAGTGGGCTGAAACTAATGGTGTTCTATTGGTTACTCGAGCAGAACCAAAGTCAGTTGATAACTTCAATGGCGAGATTGTAGAAGGAGCTGGATGGCAGTATACCTTTCCAGGTACTATTCGGTACGAAAACCATTATACCAAAGAAACCTTCGAAATCGGACCTATGGAATCAGCAACTGATATCATGATACCTTACTGGTAGATCGTCAAGCATGGAGCACTTAGAGGCATCACTGAAGAAGGTGATAAGCTCCAATTCACATCGAAGCATTGCCATCAGAATTGTACAAAGACAGCAGTCAGCTCCTTTTCGATTGAATATGATGATAGCATCCTCAAGTTTGGTACTGATCCATGATGGATCGGAGTAGTTGGGTCTATGCATATCAATGCAGCAGGTGAAATGGAGATCGATTGGGTCGAGCGAATTCCATGGCAGTATTGAGACTTTCAATCAGTTTATAATGGGGAAACTGCCTATGCTCTACCACCACATCAATCATTTGACCATGCAATAGACTTAAAGGATGGAGAGCAGCCTTCATGGGGTCCCATCCGAGTCTATGCTCTTTCTGAAAAAGAACTTTCGGTTCTTAAGGAGTATCTAAAGGAAATGCTCGATTCTGATAAGATCTATCCAATCAAGTCGCCAGCTGGAGCACCAATACTCTTCGTCCCAAAGCCTCATGGAAGGGGTTTAAGGTTGTGTGTGGATTACAGAGGCCTCAACCGCGTCACAATTATGAATTGGTAGCCTTTGCCACTTATGAACGAACTTAGGGACAGAGTTACTGGCTCGAAGCTTTTTACAAAGATTGTTCTAAAAGCTGATCACAATCTCATTCAAATAAAGCCTGGTGACGAATGGAAAACAGCATTTTGTACGAGATATGGACACCATGAGTATTTGGTTATGCCCTTTGGATTTGCAAACGTACCAGCCTCATTTCAAGATATGATGAACGAGATCCTGAGAGATCTAATCGATCATGGAGTTGTGGTATATATAGATGATATTCTCATCTATACCAAAAATGAAGAAGAACATGTATGATTGACATGAGAAGTCCTTCGTAGATTACAGGAAAACAACTTGGCAATAGCACCAGATAAGTGCGAATGGCACCAGAAACAAGTTGGATTCCTTGGTTATATCATATCGGGAGAACGTGTCAGCATGGCCGAAGACAAGGTTGATACTATCCTGAAATGGGAAATGCCAGACTCAGTCAAGGACGTTCAGTTATTCTTAGGATTTGCCAATTTCTATCGACATTTCATTAAGGACTTTTCGAGAATCTGCAGACCATTAACAGACCTAACCAAACAAACTGGTGAACGGTTCGATTGGAAGGCAAATCCACACTGTCAAGAGGCTTTTGATTTGTTAAAACAGTGTTTTACTGAGGCACCAATCCTTCGTCACTTTGAACCTAAATATCCTGTGGTTATTGAAACTGACGCCAGTAACTTCGCTATCGGCATGGTCCTTTCCCAAGTAATTGATGAACGATTACACCCTGTGGCCTATCACTCTTACAAGATGGATAAGGCAGAGATTAACTATGAGATCCATGACAAGGAGATGCTAGCAATAGTATCTGCCTTTAAGGAATGGAAACGTTATCTCGAAGGTGCAGCCCACCGAATCTGTGTGTTTACTGATCACAAGAATCTTGAGTACTTCACAACTATCAAGATATTGAATCGAAGACTAGCCCGTTGGGCACAGCAACTAGCTGGTTATGATTTCAAGATATTCTACTGATCAGGCAGTGCAAATGGGAAACCAGATACGTTATCTAGACATTCGGAGTACCGCCTTAAAAATGGGGGAGGTAGTATCGAAGATAACAAAAATCAACCAATACACCACATTTTAAGACCTCATCATTTGGTAACATCTGAAGGGGAAACAGTGCAGGTGATAGCAGCGAAGCTACGAGGCGAACAGATCATGATTTCTTCTGCTAAGTTGAGGTCAATCCCAGTAGTCAAGTTCAATTCTTGGTCATTAGAAGCAGTGGTAGGCGCTGCAAATAACGACGCTACATGGCAGGAAGAGTACATTAGAGCAATGGAAGGAAGCCCAAGCCCTGACATCTCTTTCGAAAATGAAGCCCTTTATTATAAAGATAGGCTGTGGATCCCAGATGACCTACAGTTACGAAAGCAAATACTTGAAACAGACCATGATTCGAAGGTAGCAGGATATATGGGATAGGACAAGACAATTGAGTTGGTTCAAAGGAACTTCTTTTGGCCAGAGATGGAGAAATTCATCGAAGACTACGTCCGCTCATGCCCTGAATGTCAGAAGAACAAAGCAGCTCACCATGCTCGCTACGGACTTCTACAACGTCTCGAATTAGCATACCATCCATGGGATTCAATTTCTATGGATTTCATCATCGATCTACCTATATCTGATCGTTGTTCATCAGTCTGGGTTATCGTTGACAGATTCACAAAGATGGCACATTTTATACCACTGAAGGATGGTGAGAAGAAAGCCACAGACCTGGTTAAGATCCTCCTGAAAGAAGTATGGAGATTCCATGGTCTGCCATCGAACATTGTATCAGACAGAGATTCCAGGTTTACATCTGCATTCCGATCTTCCTTGGTTGAAGCACTCGATATCCATTTGAAGATGTCTTCGCCATTTCATGCACAAACTGATGGTCAAACGGAAAGAGTAAACCAAACGCTAGAATGCTACCTGAGGAACGACTGTAACTACAAACAGGATAACGGGTCTGAAATATTGCCAATGGCAGAGTATGCCTACAACAACTCACTCACCACCACGACTGGCATGTCACCTTTCTTTGCGAATTATGGGTTCGATCCTTGAACGAATTGACCTGTTGAAGCAGAGCCAAAGAATCCGCCATCAAGAAACTATGTTCATTGGATGTCAAGTGTGCATGACCTGTGTCGAAAAGGTTTAGAGAAGGCACAAGAGACAATGGGGAGGTACCATGATAAGCATGCTAAGGAATCCCCGAAGCATTCAGTTGGTGATCTAGTAATGCTGAATGGGAAGAACCTAAAGACCAGACACCCATCTAAAAAGCTAGATGCAAAGCTATATGGTCCTTTCAGGGTGCTAAAAGTACTCTCACGTACTGCGTTAAAGCTTGAATTGCCTAAGCGTTGGCGAATCCATAATGCTTTCCATGTCTCTCTCATTGAACCCTATCGAACATCCACTGTTCTCATCAGATCTGCACCTGAACTTACCACCAGCGAAGGAAACGAACTAGGTTATGATGTACAAGGCTATGAATATGAAACAGGCTATGAGGTTGAAGAGATCATGGGCAGCCAGTATAGCAAGAAATGAAAGAAGGTGCTATACCTGGTCAAATGGAAAGGGTATCCAGACGAAGCAGATTGGACTGAGAAACCTTATGAGAACTTCGATGACAAGGGGTTCAATGAAGGATTATAATCAGCGGAATCCCCAGGCAGCTAAGGACAAAAGATTTTGCTAGTACCTTTTCCCCACGAAGGGTTTTTAACGGCTAGCAAGACACATAGGAAAAGGAATTTGTTTTTGGGGTACAAGGGGTCGCATTTTTACCAAGGAGGAAAGGAGGAAAGGAGGAACTTTGGATTTTGGGCACAAGAGGTCATTTTTACCAAAGGCAACGAAGAGCAGATTAGTATAATCGTTCAGAAACGAACTCTATAAGGAGGGGAATAGTGTTACACCTCACAAGCTGTACCTCACCAAAGGCCAGCGGAGCGGGGTCACCTATGATCACTCGACGATAGCCTCATCGGGATAGTACAAGCGCTATCCCTGGACATCATCAAAACTACACAGAATATCACTCGCACCAAACGAAATCAGATGAGTTGCCAGGTGTAAAACCACACCACTGATAAGAAGTTAGAACTGGCTATTGGGATGATGCCTTGCCAGCTCATACTATCGATAGTATGAAGACAGTTGATAGGCTGTAGATACGAAAGCACCTGCTTTTGCAGCGTAGTAAACGAAGCGTTTATGTCCCTCACAATCGAAAGGATACCATTCGCCTGGAAGCAAAGAGATCGAAAGGACTTGATAGGTCCAGATCACATAAGGCCAAAGGACTGATGTCAGTAGGGATTCTATTTGTCTGAGTTGGAGATCTGAGCGGAAAGATGCGGAAGGTCCGAAAGAGCGTTGAAGGGCAGGAAAGGTATTGGAGCAAAGAGAAGGTTAGATAGAGGCGCTCATGAGAAAAGTGTAGATAGAAGTGATTGTTAGACCGAGAGGATAGAGGCATAAAGACCTTTAGAATCTTCGAGGGTAGAAGGGCAAGCTTCTTGACGAGGAGAACAAGCCTTAACAATATACGCATTGAGAGCCAACATCTTTGTCTTGAATCTTTATCTATTAGTGACTTTGAGAGCCAACATCTTTGTCTTGAATCTTCATCTATTAGTGACTTTCACATCCTGAGCGAATCTTCATAACTTCCATTGCAAGCTAGTCCTGAAAGCAGTATGGATACTACTTGTGCTGGTAAATCTGGAGTGACGCTCCCGGTGTTACATGATAAGTATCTGCCACAGTGTATTCTGATATACAACTGTATTGTGGCTACTGTGTTAGTACTACTGAATATCTACTACCATGTATTTGAATTGACCATGACATATATATTCACTGTAGTGTATCAGTAACTTCCAGTGTGAATCTGTATCAGCTACTCAATACATGCTGCTGTCTTCTAGTTGCTATGTATTTACTACTGTAAATGAGGAATGGTCACAATATATCTGCTGCAGAGTATGATCTGCTATATATCTTTATCAGTTGATATGTATTAGTGTAACTGCTGATATATATATATGCCTCTATGTATTAGTTACTTCATATTTACCATTGAATATCTAGATCTGCCACTATATATTTGTAGTAAGGATTAGTTTTCAAGTTTTCAATCAGGTCCATGAGTTTAACTCTAATGCTAAAGCAATATATATATAAAAGATGTGCAATGAGTTTCTCTTTCACCTCCTGATCACCAAATTAAAATATCTTCAATATTCATGGTGTGGTTGTGGAAAAATATCGATTTGTTGTGGGGTTTATCGATTTTTCTAAAGCCACTCTTTTAATATTGAAGATACTGTAAATCAGAGACTGGGAGGTGAAAGAGTGACAACTTACACATATTTCATGTATAATTTACTTTGGGATCAGAGTGAAACTGAAAGATTTAATTGAGTTTGAATGTTTGGATTTCGCATTTTCTGGATCATAGGGTATCAAGTCAACCAATGATATTGATCTTTGCATGCATGTACCACCTGTTGACCAATAAGAATGCTTCACGGTGACCTTACATATGCATGTATGTGTATATATATATACAAGCTCTGGGGGCAACAAAGCCACCCCCAAAGTTTGAACCAAACTCGTCTTGCAGTGGGATTTGGATGGCTACCTGACCTGTACAAATCTGTAGTCCAGCCCCGGTATGATCTAGATAGGCTGGCTGGACTTGCTCTTGACTGGCTGCAGATGATTTGGATGGGATGGCTGGAGACAATCTGGAAGGACTAACTTGGCTGGCTGGACACAATCTCGATGAATTAGCTCTTGGCTGGCTGAAAACAGTCTCGATGGGCTGACTGGATACTATGTGGTGAGTATGATGAGATGAACTGTATAATACACATTAGCACTGGTGGAAACTTTGTCACCCCTGGAATTTGATACAATAACCTATGTGTGCAGCTATATTTGTGGGTAATTTGCAAATTTTGGACCTACTAATATCATGGGTCCACATGGACCACTCTCCAGCCATGCTCCATTTTGAGCCATACATGATGACATCAATCTGCTCTTCCCACTGTGCAACATGAATGGTAGAGTAACTGCAGGTCTGTATCTCTTTTTATTCTTTGTATTTGTCAGTATAAGATAAAAAAGGGTAGATAGTAAAGACAATTCGAGGTCTGATATTTTCTAGATAGGGTAAATACAGTCTTTTCTGCCTCTAGAAAATGATACCTTCAGTCAATTCT
The DNA here is from genome assembly GCA_014904905.1 of Wilcoxina mikolae CBS 423.85. Taxonomy (NCBI): domain Eukaryota; kingdom Fungi; phylum Ascomycota; class Pezizomycetes; order Pezizales; family Pyronemataceae; genus Wilcoxina; species Wilcoxina mikolae. The sequence goes on from MU122094.1 coordinate 514,113, forward strand.
ATTTGGGCTGAAGGACATCTGGCAGACCTTGTAGGATTCCATTGTGTATCTGTCACTATATATATACTACTGGGGTTATCCTGCAGTACTTATATATTCAGATCTGCAACTGTACATCCACTGCAGTATCTGCTACAGTGTATCAGCCATTGTATCACTGTGTTGTATATTCACTACTTTATCCCCAACTGTATATATACACTGCTGTATATCTGCTGCTGGTTATCTGCTGCTGTATATCCACCAGTAGAGTTATGCTGATGTTCATGTGTATCTTGATCTGTAAATCTACTACTGTATCCACTATAGTATATCTTCCGCAGTGTATCTGCTGCAGTATATCTACCACTGTGTATTCACCGTAGTATATCTTCTGGATACCCCTACTGTGTTGTATATCTACCACAGTATCTTCCACTATATATCTGCCACTGTTTCTACTGTATTGTATATCTACTATAGTATTTGTTACTGTACTATATCCACTGCTGAGTATCTACAATTGTATATCTGCCACTTTGTAAAAATTACTGAGGTTAAGCCGCTGCATATGTGTATCATAATATAGAAATCTACAAATCTATCCGCCACTGTGTATCTACCACTATGAATCTTTTGCTATGTATCTTCCATGGTATCTACTACTTTATATCTTTTACTGTTTCTGCTGTATTCTTTGAGTTGGCTGAAAGAGAGAGAAAGATTCATATTTTTGTGAGCTTAGTTCACCCACTAACTCAGTGGGTCAGTACATACTGCTTCCTAACCCCTGCAACATCTTGAGCTGCACCTCTCAAGTGATGTATTCAAGACAAGACTTGCAAACTGAGTTCAACATTCATACAATATTTGAGTTTAGCTTTGATCATAATATAATGTATACACGAATTGTCTATAATTTAATGCTCTTTCACCTCCCCATCTCCAATTTAATATATCTTGAAAATTGTTAGAGTGGCTTTAGAAAAATACTTGAAAATCGTCTAAAAATGTCCAAAATCGATATTTTTACACATCTGCTCTATTAGTTTTGAGGATATAGTAAATTGGTAACTGGAAGGTGAAACAGCAACAAATTCTGAACATTTCATATAAACATTTCATTCTGATCAGAGTTAAACTCAAATACTTAATTTTCAGTGGATATTTGAGATTATTTGATGGGATATACAATGCCAGTAAAAAAGATTCAAGCTGTAGATTGTCAACCAATAACAATCCTTCTCAGAGATACATATTATGAGTCAACCAATGAGAATGTATTGAGCGGACAACCATGTGTATATGTTATAATCATGATATCGATCTTGAGGAGAAATGTAGTAAGAGCTGTAAGAACAAATGTAGCAGGAGGAATTAAGCTGCAGAAATCTCAAGGGTAACTATAGTGCGCCTTTATAGACATGTGTCAATTGTAACGCTTAGAAATCAAGTCAGTAAAACGAAACATAGAAGTGATTGAACAAAGATTGAGGTAATTGGATGGATATAGAGATGCTTGGAAATCAAACATTGCAATTAATAAGCAAGAAAGAAGGTGTTGAAGGAATTGGATAAAGGTGATTATATAGAAATGTCACTGATTTTCAACCATGTCTAGCCAGCAGAGAGCCAGCACATCCAGATCACATCCAACCAGCCGAGAGCCAGCCAGTCCAAATCATATCCAGTGAGCTGAAGGTCAGCCCATCTCGATTGTCTCCTGTCCACAGATAGCTAGCCCATCCAGATTATATCCAGCCAGCCGAGAGTCAGCCTATTTTGATTGTTTTCAGCCAGCTGAGAGCTTGCCCTTCCAGATCTTGTCCAGCCAGACTGTCCAAATCGCATCCAATCATCAGAGAGCCAGTCTGTTCAGATCACATCTAGCCAGCTGCCAGCCTATCCAGATCACATCTAGCCAGCCATCCGGATCTGAGTCTCTACCAGCCAACCCATTAAGATCGCATCCCGTCAACCTATCTAGATCGTCTCCAGCATCTAGCCATCTCAAATTGCTGACCAATAGTAGTTGTAAAAGCTACACTCAGGAAATATGCCACAGTTCACTAATCATTTATGACCAATCAGAAGCGAAAAAGACTATCTGCCAACCAATGAGAATGCTTTGAGCGGACAACCATATGGAATTTGCCACAGTAAGATCATACGTAGCACCATCAACCAATGAGAATGCTTCCAGTGGACAACCATGTGTATATGTTATACTAGCACCGGTGGCGGCTTTGCCACCCCCTGGATTTGAATCAAATCCGTCTTGGGGCGGGATTTGGATAGGTACCTGACCTGTAGAAATCCGTGGTCTAGCCCTGCTACTATCTAGATAGGCTGGCTGGACTGGCTCTCAGCTGGCTGGAGATGATCTGGATGGGATGGCTCTTAGCTGGCAGGAAATGATCTGGATGGACTGGCTCAGCTGGCTGAACACAATCTCAATGTGTTAACTCTTGGCTGGCTGAAGACTGTCTGGATGGGCTGGCTGGATGGGATATGGTAACAGTATTCACAACCATCCTATCTGTCCGGGATTGCTCAGGATGGGAATGGATGGCTTCTTGCTATCTGTTGTAGAGCAGGATGGAAATAGACAGACAGAATGGCCATTGATGGAGAAGTCTTAGCTCACATAACAAAAATTATACAAATATCATTTCAATAATATTCTGACTGTAATTCAAGATCTGTAAGCATCTGCTCTATCCATATCATATCTGACTCTGTTTCTCCAAAGATTAAGACTTCTGTACCCAGGATTTCATACATTCCGAAGCATGTCTAACATTATCAGCCTTGATTGGATTTAGTATAAGGATATATACTAACTGCGCAATGACAGTAGATGACGGCACATGTTCTAGTCAGTTCACGCACAATGTCAGTCCGCAGAGTGACTAGTCAGTTCACGGAGTCCCACCTTCCGTGAACGAACCAGTCAGTTCACGGATCCGTGAACTGACCAGTACATATATTTGCCAACTACACTAAATCAAAAATAATCATTACTCTATACATCATCATCATGATCCCTACGATCGCTCAACTTCCTGATGCAACTATAATTATACTGTGCTCTAGGCGATCATTTGAAACAGTCTCTTCTTCCTCCAAAATTTCCTCGTCTTCCTCCGTAACCTCTTCCTCCTCGAAGACCTCTTTCCCCTCGAAGACCCCTTCCTCCTCGAAGACCTCTTCCTCCTCGAAGACCTCTTCCTCCTCGAAGACCTCTTCCTCCTCGAAGACCTCTTTCTCCTCAGTATCCAGTTCTGTCAAATCACTGCTCTCATCGACGGTATCCTCAGCGGATATAGAATCAGTCCGCTCCCAAGCATCTCCTTGTGTATTTGCTCGACGGTGTTATTGATTATATCTTTGCTCAGGTTGAGAGTTCCATGCAAGATTGAAAGTTCCAGATGGAGCTGCAGAAGCTCCAGTATTCGTGCAATGTGAACCACTCTCTCGGCCATGGCAATGAAGTGTGCAATCGACTTTCACTTTGAAAAACTTACAATGCACTGTAGCACAGTTGCCTTTACACCCACAGCGTACTTGGATGAGTTCTGCAGGGGACTGAAGGTGTGCAGCATCCCGAAGAGTAAGTTCTCGATGGCTATCCTTCTTGAATGGCGGAATCTGATGAGGAATCGTAGAGGCGAGACGGTCCATATTTTTGGTACGATAGAATCCTTGAAGAATACCATATTGACACTGCAAAGCATAATGATTGCCATGCTTAACCTCAATCACCCTGCAGATGATGCACTTGTTATCTGTTGAGCATCTATCTTCGACTGGAATCTTCAATCGTACATAATCACCTTTTTCAAACACCTCGACCTTGTTGACTTTATTGTATCTCTGCTCCATCGTAATGACCTTGCGTTGGGTATTTGCAATAACCTCTTCATTTAGTGATTGGACAGTGGCATTAATAGCAATGTCCCTCTGCTCATCAGTTTGCGCATTGTCATCAGCTTGAGACCTCTGTAGAATTTCCGCTTGAGTTGCTTCTGGAATAACAGCAGCCGCCTGCTTAGTAACTGATGATTGCTGGTTCAGAGTATCTCCCATATCACTCAGAGTTGCAAGGAGTTGTGGATCAATAGACAATAATTCATGAGTGGAGTTTGAAAGAGAATGTGTGAGCAGAAGCGGAAGACTGTCCATATCATGGTGCAGTTCGATCGCAACAGCTGTTGACCGCTGAGTTGTTGATGTATGTGGACGATCAGGCATAAGTTGCTTGAACACAATCTCATATGGACTCTTTGAGGTTGTTGAGTGGACTTGTCGATTCATAGAGAGCATTGCCTCGGGTAGTGCCAGCCACCATTCAATTGATTCCATCTCTGTCATCCAAGCGAGGATCTTTGACTTCAACACTCCGTTGGCTTGCTCAATGAGGCCATTTGTCTGAGGGGTTTGAGGCTTGCTATGGACAACAGGTATACCATGGTGTTTCACAAGACGATCACAGGCTCCTTTGAACTCAGTTCTATTGTCGCATTGAAGAATACCAGGGACACCAAACATTCCAATAAACCCTTCCAAATGCAATGCAACACTTTCACTTTCTTTTGTTTCCATTGGATAGGCAGCAGAAAATTTGCTGAAGTGATCGCGAATATGTAGGCACCATTTGTATTTCTGACCCAGATGCCGAAGGTCAATGAGGTCTATCTGAAGACGCTCCCAGAGTTCCTTCACAATTATTGACTCCAATGGAGCAGCGGTTTTTGCAGATCGTGTTTTGGCACATGTCGCACAGTGCTCCAATAAATACGAAACTTCCATCTTGGTAATTCCATAGAACATGCGGTCAATCTCAGCCCATATCTTGTCCCGGCCTGCATGCATAAGTTCGTTGGCATGCTCTTTGACTATTAAGTCAAATACTTCATGTTC
>MU122094.1:519254-618748 GCA_014904905.1 Wilcoxina mikolae CBS 423.85
AGTTGCTTGAATCCATCTAAGCGGAATCGATTCTTGTACCCGGGTGAAGTTATGTACCGTACAAAGGCAGCATGAGCTTCGCTACTGAAAGGCTCTTGGCCAGAGGTTGCTGGAATCGATGCAGTAGTGGACCCACCTCTGGATGTAGCAGTTAACTCAGAATTTGATGCAGTGGACATTGTAGTAGAGGTAGACAGTCGAAGCACTGGATGGACTATATGATATTGAAGTGGATGTAGTTGTAATCGATGTGGATTCTGATATTCATAGGTGCTGACGAAGTCTTGTGAACAGCAGAATCAATTCCTTATAACTAGCAATCCTGACAAGGCGAGAATAGACTGGCAACAAGGTAATCAGGGTGGCAAGCAGACATGTGCGCGCAAGGTATCTGGATATTCATTCAGCTGGGCTGAATGTGCTTAGTTGCGTTGATTTCAGTGCGCATGCATGCCCTTATATGCATGCGAATATATGCGTGCAAGGCATTCATGTACACTCCGCGTGCAAGGCATTCCACATACAAGGCATTCCGCATACAAGGCATTCCGCATACAAGGCATTTGTGAACACTCCGCAAACGGACTAGTCAGCTCGTGGAGTGGTTTTGCAGTAGAATTCTCCGTGAATAAACTAGTCAGCCCATGGAGTGGGTAGACTCCGTGAGGTGACTAGTCAGTTCAAGGAGCCCAGTTACTCCGCGGGTTGACTAGTCACTCCGCAGACTGACATCCTCCGTGAACTGACTAGAACAGCACACATTCCACCCGTTTTAAATATAAATGGGACAGATGGCCTTGGTGCCATCCCATCTGTACTGGATGAATCCTGGATGGACAGAACAGTTGAGAATACTGTGTGGAGAGTATGGTGAGATAAACTGTATAATATACATTAGTACTGGTGGTGACATTGCTACCCCTGGGATTCCAAATAGTGACCTATATGTACAGCTATATTTGTGGGTAATTTGCAAATTTTGGATCCACTAATGTCATGGGTCTGCATGGACCACTCTCTGACCCTGCTCTGTCTTGAGTCACATATGATTCCATCAATCTGCTCTTTCCACTGTACAATATGAGCAGTGGTACCACTGTGAGTCTGTATCTCTTGTTGTTCTTTTTATTTGTCAGTGGAAGGTGAAGAATAGTAGATAGGGAAAGTGAATTGGGGTCTGACATACTGTAGATAGAGTGAATACAGACTTCACTGCTTCCAGAAAATGATGGCTTCAGTCAACCCTATTTGGGCTGGTGAATTTCAGGCAGACTGCATAGGATTCCATTGTATATCTAGATCTGCAACTCTAAATCCACAGCTGTATCCGCTGCTGTGTATCTGCTGCTGTATATCCACCAGTAGGGTAATACCACTGAGCATGTATATCTTGATCTGTAAATTCACTACTGTACCCGCCACAGTATATCCACCACTGTATATCCCCCGCTGTATATCCGCTGCTGAGTATCTGTCTCTGTGCATCTGCCATTGTGTATCCACCGCTGTGTATCCATCACTGTGTATCCCCTGCAGTAAATCCACCACTGTGAATCCGCCGCAGTGTATCCACCGCAGTGTATCTGCCACTGTATATCCGTCACTATGGATCTGTTGTAATGTATCTTCCAATGTATTCACTACTCTGTATCTGTCACTGTGTCTGCTGTGTTGTGTGAGTTGAGCTGAAAGAGAGAGAAAGATTCATACTCTTGTGAGCATAGTGCACCCACTAACTTAGTGGATCCGCACATGCTGCTTCCTGAGCCCTGCAACATCTTGAGCTGCACCTCTCCATGCAAGCATTCAAGGCAAAACTTGCAAACTGAGTCCAAAATTTGCACAATATTTGAGTTTAGCTCTGATCCTAATGTAATGTATATATGAATTGTACATAATTGGATGCTCTTTCACCTCCCTATCTCTGATATACCATATCTTCAAAATTGTTAGAGTGGCTTTAGAAAAAAATTGAAAATCGCCCAAAAATGCCAAAAATTGATGTTTTTCCGCATCCGCTCTATCAGTTTTGAAGATATGGTAAATTGGAGACTGGGAGGTGAACCAACAATGAATTCTGAACATTTCATGTAAACATTTTATTCTGATCGGAGTTAAACTCAAATACTTAATTGGGAGTGGACATTTGAGATTATTTGATGGGGTGTGCCAAGCCACTAAAAAAGATTGAAGTTGTAGGTTGTCAACCAATGAAAATCCTTCTTGTAGGTATGTACTGCGAGTCAACCAATGAGAATGCTTCGAGCGGAAAAAATGTAATATGTAACCCGTGTAATTATTTGACATTTCAAATGCTCGGCAGGCCAGACGAAATGTTTTCAGGGCATTTCTTTGCGACCTCTGCTAAATAGCACTGATCAGCCCGGCTTCGCGGGAACTGGCCGTCTGATCATTGCGTATCCCCCGCCGGAGTATTGACTTGTGGAATTCCGCTCCCACTGGACACCGCATGTCGCCGGTAGGTTTTGTGCATGAGCACCAGTTCAGGTGTTCCGCTCCTTTGTTTTCCCAAGCCTCTTGCCAGAATTTCCAGTACAGGATCTAAATATCACAGCCGTTGCTGACATTGTTTTCACCCTGGGCGTTGAAAGGCGTCGAAAGTCGTCCGCCGGATGAGTTTAAAAATATTGCATTGCCCATCACTCGATCATCAAATCCCCGAGGCTATTACTATATACTACTTGGCTCACGTCATCTAATCATGACGGTGCGGACATGCGTGCAGTTGATGGTTGTGCTTAAGGCATCGTGAGGGCGTAGGGCATCATGACGTCCACGCCTCAGCATCATGAGCCTCGGCATGATCTCATGGCACCGTACGCACAAGTATATAAGAGAAGTCATTCTCCACGTATATAGACAACTCTAGAACTATAAGTTTAACAGAGGCATTGTGGTAAGCCCCAACTACAACAGAGATGAGGGATTCAGAAGAGGACTATGAACCTCATTAAAGAAATTCCCGCAGCATTTTAAGTGTCATGACAGTAGCAGAACAGTGATAAGTCACATCATCATAAGTGCTGGGGAATGTGATGTTGGTTGGTGTTCGTGAAGTTTGGCAACCAGGTTTACACGTCCTGACCACCACTGTGTACCCCATCGTGTGTAGTTGTATGTACAATTTGTGAGATTGTTGGAAAAATATGGTAGTGCAGGAAGTCGCATATCAGACGTATGCAGATAGCATTTGGGTGATGTATCTGGATCACTGGTGAGGTATCGCGATTTGCAGGTATAACAGTTACAAATGGTGTTGGCATGGGTGTTACTATCTCCAGAGACTCTCTAAGGGGAGGTAGGGTCTTTCTGTGCGGCGGACCCACCATAAGACCACCCTGACGGCAGACTGGTAGCAGGACATACAAAGCCGCACGATGACACACACACCCGGCCTGCGCCACCCCATGTTTGCGTATATACAGCCCAGGAGCCATGTACCTACAGAGGGAGACGATATATCGGCGGATGTCTAGCACTAGTTGTTAGTTGCCCTGTCATTTCCTCGGCAGCGATTGAAACTGTAAGCCGTGTCTGGGTAACAGCAACCTTATATAGACATTGTGCAAGTTCAGTTGCACTGCAATGATGATGTATATTACGTACTCACAATCATATACTATGAATTATCCTCGTACGTAACCGTATCTACACCAATTGACATACCCTCGTCTAAGTAGCCATACTAGGGCATACGCAGCTTTGCACTTGTCCATTGATTATGCTTTGTCATTTTCTTGTGCCCAGACTCGTCCTGCTCGGATTTCAAAATGTCAAGTTGGCTATGAGATAAGCTATCTCACATAATGTCTCTTAGCCAGCAACATTGTATAATGCGTGCCAAGCGCACCAGTTCATGGAATCGGGAGTATTGCGAAACGCCACACGCAATCGTGATCTTAATACCAACAAAATTAGCTGTAAATGAAATCCCATCTCTATCCCAGGTCAGCTTTAATGGCGGACGTCTAGTACTAGTGGTTAGAGCCTATCACTTTCTTAGTACCATTGGGACTGGGGCGGTGTAAGGGCAACTTTATTTGATGGCGCATGGGTGCAATTGTACCGCAGCGATAATCTTACCTACGCACAACCATTTACTATCAATCGATTCACATGTGCAACAATATATGACCCAATTGGCAAACCTCGACGTACGTGGCCGTATTAGGACGTACTCACCATTACAGCCATCCAAGCGGCCCTATACTCGTCGATGGCGGCCAGTGTTCTCAAGCGGTCAGATCGACCGCCCGGTCATCTATAGATTTGTAGACTGGCCAGATAAGATCACGGTTTTTGGGACCGCCCTTGGCATAGACGGCAGCGGTTGTTTCCCGCATATCTGAAGAGCCAGGAGTTATCTGAAGATATCTGTGGGTTTTGTGGATAGCTGCGTGCAGACTAGATGTCGTAAGATATCCATGGTTATCTGAAGATACTTGGACATATCTACAGATGTTCATGGTTATTTGAAGATGCCTAGAAATGACTAGTGCAAAATTGATCTATATAAGGCCGATAGTACTTTTTCTGCACTGCGGGAAGTACATCACAATCTATAAGATATCTGTTGACTGGTCAGATGTAGCTTGAAAAAGCAGGCCTTGGCATATGATGGCACGTACTCGCGTCGTGGTGGAAACTCGTGTAGATTCTAAGTACAAAAAGGAGTAATAGAGAAGAGAAGCATTAATTAACATACGGTCGAACAGACTATACTAAGAATGGTAATCCACGTAACGGCCAAGCCTCAACGTCGATGATCTCGGGCGAAAGCCTTTGACTCCGTCAACAGCATAGACCTGTGGCGGTAAGACCTCAAAAAGGCTGGGACGGTCCGATGGAAGGTCATATCTGACCGGACTGACCGCTTGAAAACACTGATGGCGGCCTGGTGCAGGTGCTGAACTTCCTTGCCTTTGTGATTCCGTACACCATTGCCGACATCGACGTAGGAAACTTGTTTGTCGTCCACAACGTTGCAGTTCCAGGAAGTACACAACAGGGGCGGAGCCATGCATGCCCTGCAAGTCGCCTATGGTCCCATCTACATCCGAACCCAGTGACGCGTTTTATGAGGAGCTGTAGCATTCTGTGACTAATGAAGAGCTAGACCACGTGATGATGGGAATCAAGGATGTGAACGTGGTCAACTTTTGGAACTTCCCTAACACCCAAAGGAGATGCGAGAGTGGACGCAAATAGCGGAGAAGGAGATCCAGCTGAGGAACATTGTTCAGTGGTGTGGCGGGGTTGTCGATGACGGTGACTCGACGCATCGTAGTAGCGACGAGGAGGATGTAATGTCCGAGTTGGACCATATTGCGGTCAGTGAGGAGGCGTATGAGGAGGAGGAGGAGGAGGAGGCGTGCGGCATCGTGGTACTGGGAAAGTTTGATTGTGCCGATATCCAGTAATGTTTGTTTGATGTTCTACTGCTTGTGACGTATATGGTGTTCGGTGGGAATTGTGTATAACCTGTTTTGCGCCGAAATATGAGACTACGCCAACGGCTCGTATTAAGAGCAGCATCGAACTGAGGACAGCCCCAAAGAACCGCGACTGGGCCTCAATGGGCACGAAGGCCCCCGTTTCAGATGAGAAGCTAGCACCGGTGCCCGCCACCATGTTTGCCGAAGGTCCCACAAGCTTAGAGTCGCAAAATAATCTCTCCGTGTAGTAACGGTAGCCATCAGTTGACGATCCATATGACCTGGATATCGGAATGGTATGCTATTTGAGTCTAAGGATTTGAAGGAAATGTCCCAGACGCAGATGCCAACGGAATTCCGTGGATGCACGATGAGGAGACTCAGGGTATACAACAGCTCAGGGCTACCGAAATGGAGATTCGCTATCATATAAGCAGTTGTCATTGCATTACCCAACGGTCTGAGGATGCACCAGGTTGCTGAGAGCTAACCGTAACCCTATCTGTTCCACCTGCCTCAGCATGCTGCTTTTCCTTCAGGTGCCACGAGGTTTCCCGGATCGCGTATTTTGTAACTTGATGCACAGCTTTTTGCCGTTGTAAAGGAGCGGAGAGGAACCCTGATATCTGCCGAGTAGCGAGCGAAGAATTATACCCCCATCAAGCAATTCAACGAAGAAGAGGGGGAGAGAGATGGATGTCCCAGACCCATTTTTTTCAGAGTGATTTTGTCGCTCAATCATTCCATCGCCGTTGACTGGCATTTATCACGTGCCATTCATCCATTTTACGAGTGTGAATTTTCGATCTGGTTTCACGTGACTTCAACGCAAACCACAATATCTTGACCCTCAAAATTTTGAGGCCGGGGTACTTTAAAATTCGACTTCCTAAATATCCTATGAATCTATGTGAAATCGCAAGCTATACAATTGAAAAACGCAATTTGAAGCATCGGCGACACACCAGTGCTGTATTTCAATTACAAACTAGATATATCCACTAGCTCCCCATGCTAGCAATATATCAATGGATTGCAGTATCAATCTCGACCACCCTAACCCATTCAACCGCTCCCGCATAAACCTGTAGCGATTCTTCAAATGTGCAAACCTCCGCGTGCCATAGTACACCAATGAGAGGCGTCCGCCAAACATGCACGGAAATATGATACATATGTACAAAATGCACATTTCTGATTTTCATCCTACTCGTAAGACCCGGGGAAGAATATAGGGACGGTGACGGGGTGTTGGACAGGAAGGTAAAAGATACTTGGGTAATCGCTGCAAAGTTCCCAATCGGCCAAGTGTCCTGCGCTGAGTGTATAAATGGCGCAATTGTTAGCGGACATGATTGTTTGTGTAAAGGATAGGAATATAGCAAGGTTAAAGCGATTTCTCTCAAGATGGTAGGAGGGTAGACTGGGCATTACGTTACAGCGCAGCTATGTTAGTAAGCTAACAGAAATACGTCACGAATATTTGACATGCAGCAGCATATTTAAGTTGTAATCATATTTCATTTGGCCGCTTGCAGCTATGGCATAAGTACAAGACCATTTCCCCGGTACTTCCACAATGCAGGGAACAAGGTTACTAACCCACTGCTTTCAAGTCGTACCATCCTCATCCACTACGATTCATCCTCAGCCCAGCAAGTTTTAAGTGGCAAGAGGTCAGTTTCTAGAGCAACTGTAGGAAATATATCAAAGTGGTTAAAATTTATAAAAACCAGTGTGGTTTTAAAGAGAACAGTCATAACTGTAGCAAATGCATTCTAGAGGCCGCAGCATTAAAAATGGTGCAGTCAATAGAGCTTTGTTTGACTTTGGCGCTTGTAGTTGAGGGATTCGAATTATGATTCTCGTGGTCGCTATCCGCCCCCTTGCGGGGACAGCCAACAGAATCAGCTTAAACGGGATTGCCTTGTTACGTTAGGTGCCCCATCAAGGTTCCGTTTGCGGACAGGTACTAATAATGTACTATTGGTGAGGTTAGGTAGAAATATCACCGAAGAAGGGAACCTTTAGTGAGATTCTGCAGTAGTCACGAATCATAAGCTAGAATGGTATCAAGAGTTGGTACCTTTAGTGTGCATCTGCTGTTCTCACAAATCTAAAGACCAAAGATAGAACTTGCTGTCAGAGGTGGCAACAGTCCGTCCGCCTGCCAGTCATCCGTGGCCCCACGTCGCCCAGTTTGGCGCACGATATTCCAAGACAGGAGGTGGCAGCCAGGGCCTGAGTTACTGATGAACCTCGGGTTTTGCACTGATTTCGGCTAGGATCCAATCAGAAGGTTTCTCCTACCTTTGTAACAGTAATTGAGTAAGGTGTAGCGCGATGTATGGGCGATTGACATTGTTTACATGCATGTTAGATATCATTACTCGGTTATAATGTTACTAGTCGTATCATTGTACTATTACGTATTATTCGACTATTACTCGGAAGACCCTCGGCACCTACCGTATTATTTGAGACAACTTACGATTTTGTAGTTCATGCGGAATGCGTTTAAGCAACTTCTAATTGTCCGGCTAACTAGTTGCCTCTCAGTTTGAGTGTCCAGGAGACTTCATAACGAAAAAAAATAGAAACTGCAGATGACTGTCGCCTATGCGAGCTACACTGACTACAAAATTGCCAGTTCACCCAAATAATACGGTTGAGTCCTGAAGTGTAACCATTCAAGTGCCCAAGGCGACAAACCATTTTCCGGGGTGGGGCAAGATCTTTCTTGGCTGGTATGGACTTTTGCCTTGCTTGGTGTCTTCAAACGGTGCTTTAATGATGTCAGGTTTGTATACTGAAGTCTTCTATATAAGACTGGTGCACCTACCAAGCTACTCCAAATCCCATTAGTTGTCTCATAATGAAACAATCAATTTAATATCGATTATTCCCTGAGATCTACCGTACTACCTAACGGTATCCGGTTTATTTGTAGTGCCATAGGAGTCATATGCAACCCAGAGGACAGCTTCTTATTCGCCCCGAAGATTTGAAGTTGCATAGAAGCTACCATGGATGAGGGATGGACGAATGAATGTACGGATCTGGCATCCTATGACGCTACTGAGGAACTGAATACCGTCACATTATATAGTACTTTCAATTTTCGGGCCAAATGACTACTTTCCAAGAGACGGTTACATTACGTATGTAGCTACAACCTAATTTCCAATTCATGTGGATTCGTATGGAGGTATATTTGATGTCCTGTTCGGAAACGGGTTCCAGTTCGCATCGGTCGGAAAATACACTCCATTTGTGCCCCTTATGACCAATACAGATCAGGATGAACCCGGTACGAATTTTATTCTTCGGTCCCTTCCGTCCCTTCCAGTGTTCTCGCCGGTCTAGTTTGACCTCATCTGACCGAGTTTCTGAAGCTCGACTGGCACTAACTATGCCATGGCAGCCTTTTGAGATAATTTTCAGGCTGGTTTACAGATTAATCATGGTCGGTGCAATTGAGCATGTGAAACCCGCATCTGTGCCGCTGGCTAGAAGGTATGTTGGTTGCTTTGCCGAATCTAGGTTCATTTCGATCGTCGTCGTATGGTGGTGCCATTATGACGTTGTGCGAGTTCTAGGTCACGAAGGGACTACGGGTGACACATAATGGTGTTAACACCTATACGCCATCAGAATGTGACAACTACATCAAACCTTGCAAACGTAAGGGCACCCTTGGGAATTAAATTGGCGAAAGAAAGTGCAAACTGGTTTATAAGAAGTGTGAAGGGGCCCTGGGCAACTGTCAACACACACAACTACAGCAAAATGTCTTCTCGACGAGACAATGTTATTCAATCCATCTATTCTTCAAATCTCAGGGGAGTCAAAGGTACGGTTACCAATAAGCAAGAGCTAACCGCGGTCTCCTCCTATAATTGGCTCCAGAGGTCAACTCCCACAATTTGTGTTCCTGGTAAGAGAATCCCACGATTGGTCTGTCCGTAGTCACGGTACCTAACGCAAAACCAGGTTCACCCCCTCTTTGGATCCCAAAACCTTCAGGGACCAGATTGAATCCAGATACCGGTCGCGTATTCATCGACCAAAATGCCTATCGCAACCCAATCTATCCCTTGGAGCCTTTATTTCGTGCAGTATACACCAGCAATCCTGGTTTCGACTTCTCCAAAATCGACCTAATCACTGATCGAAATAATCTCCGGAAATTATTGAATTTTGTTACCGGCAATCCCAAAGCTTTTCGCATTGAGGTCGAACGAGTCGGCGGAACTACCCTTTTCACCAGATGCGAAGAAAAGACTAGCGAGCACATCTTCCCAGGGGAGTTTCGTGGGTTTGGACATCAGTTCGAAGAGAACTATACAAAATGGCCCCCAGGCACTGAACACAGTACCGGTCACCACCGCATTGTCCGTTACAAGTTTGGTGGACTTCGTTGTCTTGTCCGTTTTGAAGTGGATGCCTGTATGAGTACTAGAGACACAGCCCCGGCTGAGGACGATCTTTTAGCGTTGGTGGAAAGGCTTGCGCTTCACGAAGATAGCCCTTCACGGATTCGTACTAAATCTGGTCTCACAAGGCTCGATCGCAGAAATCAAAACGCGTGCTGCTCATCGCCAACTCGATATGTCGGAGGTGCTTCCACAACTTTGGTTCTCCCATACCGCAACGTTGGTTGTTGGTTATCACAGGGGAGGTCGATTCGACGATGTCAAGCAACTGCAGATGGACCACGAGCTTGAGGATTGGGAAGGGAAAAATATACGGAACTTGGAAAGGCTTGCACAACTGTTGAACAACATATTGGATGCCGCAAACAGTGCACAGGGTGGAAAATGTTCAATTGTCTACAGAGGAGACACGAAGTTAGACATCGTGGAAGTTTCGGCGGAGAAGTATACGTTGCCTAAGGATATTCGGGACAAATTGGAAGCATCCAAGTTAACTAAGGGTTAACATGTGCGCGATCACAGTGTTCTTGGAAGTCGCTTGTTGTTTTTATAGGATGGGTTTCGAAATGGCTGTATCTTGACAGGTGGTGCAAACGAATCAATATCTTATTTTCTCCTTCAAGTTACTTCCAGTTGCGCGGAAAAGGTTAGTAGTTTCGGGAACTGCTTTGACTGCGTTTTCTGGCTTCATATTTTGGTACTCTAGGGGTATATTCATGGAACAACCAACCAAGCTTTGTAATGTGTAGCAGAATTCAAGTGCGATTGACCCGATTGACATGTAGTGACTCTGTTGCCTCAAGCAGGAGCTATTGTAGATTGACCACACACCCGGCTAGTGGCTTAAGTCACCTGGGGCGAATGGGTGTGCGCCTTCGAAAAGTCTACCACTTGTTGAACCGATATATTGACTTGTGTGTGCGTAACATGGAGCGCGAGGCTTAAGGCGTCGCGCCAAGCAATCACACTAGTATACAAAAGGCATGTCACGTCATGCTGTGCCCATGATACACCAGTACGTGATATCCGTACTCAAAAGTCGCCTCAACACTACTAAACAATCCCAACGTCAAATTGTGTAAAGGATCACAGTCAGCGGAGCGAGCAGCTGGAGAGAGAAGGAGCTCTGTTCTGGAAAGGACAGGTGAAGCAGATGGAATATCAAGGAGGAAGGGGTCACCGGATTGGACCCGGAAGTTATTAAATGGGAAGTCAGATCAGAGAGAGGGGAAGCATGGCGCAAGGAATGATGTCGCAAGATCCAGTGCAAACACGAGGAAGAGGGAAGAGGTGAACATGGGGACCATCATGTTGGAGTATAGTGGTATTTCTGAATCGGTACTGCATGCGTGGGTTGGGCCGAACCGCAGAATCCTTGCGGTACCATACACCTCAAGCGGTAGAGACACAATAAGGGGATTGTACACCATATCAAGTTGGTAGAGCTACTAAAACCCCATGCTGAAACAGACCTGCACCAGTTATCACTCAGCAGGTACCTGCAGTCCAACCCATTAGAGGACTGGATGCCCTAGGGCAATGAAGAAAGCGGCCCAGACTAGACGGTACGCTAGTCCCCCGAATGACTACAGTCCGGACGGACCGTTGCCATCCCTGCTGCCCAATGATCACAATCGCTTCCCGGCATTAAGTTGGTTGGGCAAAATGGGAGAAGCGAAAGGATAAATGAAAACTGTTGACTCGATTGACAATACAGCTTGAAAATTCCGAGTCCATACCGGTGATAGAATGGTTAGTTCTATCAGGAGAGAGGGCGATAGCAGGAAACAAGAAAGTAAAGGCAACGATGGCAGCGAAAGGTGGGTGGGGATGGTGGGGGACGAGTGGTAAAGTGGGAAGGGGGAAAGGAGAAGAGAGAAGTTGCGGGATCGGGAGAAGCAGTGCTGTGACTGCTTGTACGAGTACTGAAGTAATTAGGGTTAAGGATCTTCCACCTGTACTTGAGTACTCATGTTTTTGGTTGACCGCAATGACTAACCTTATAACCTGCTGTCACGGTTGTCGCAATGTGCCCAGAAAGCGCGATCGCGAAAGAGGACGTATTTTATTAAACGGCAGACACTGCTTTCGGGTACTAATTATCAGCCCTTTCTCAGCTGAAACAATTTGGAGCAAGATACTGCATTATGGGTTGAGCCAGAATGGGTGGGTCTCCTAAAACTGTGCCTTATACCTCATTGAACATCACCCAAAATGTGCAATTGACTTTTCCAATGGGACCATCTCTCAAGCGGCGGTCACAGACCTGTGAATAGGAAGGCTTCCCGTCCGCTCAACCATGTTTGGGCATGCGATCGCCAGGTTAGTACTGCAGTCCCCGGTACTGTAGTGTTTTTTGTGAGGGTTTCTTCACTAACACATGGTCGCGCGCCTCGATAAATGGTGATACTACTGCTTTGATTGAGAGAAAGCCCCATGGCTTGTTTTCAAACTTAGCAGCTGTTACATTGCCGAAGCCACCCTCCAACGGAAAACGGAAAGCAAAAAAGCGGAAAGCAAAAAACATCATTAATCGTGATCAAAATCATTATACGTCCCCCGTCCACCCTCTTCCATGCCCACGTCTCTTCCTACACACGATAAATCCCCCTTCCAGGCCTAAATCAAAATCGACACCGCGGTAAGGTCCGGATACAAGACAGTGTATGGATACCGGTTGTCATGCCTTTCGGCACTGATCAAAGGAACCAAATCGTGAAACGCTTGGAGTTCAGAATAGAACCCCTTAGCCGCTTCACTGATCTCCACTGCGTGCGGATCGTTTTTCGACGGTTTCTTCTCCTTGTACACGTTGTAAAGGGATGAAACGTAACCTGCAAGGCTCTTGCCTTCAGTGACACCGAAGTTCAACAGCCACGGCAGATGCGACAGGAGCAGCCATTCGCGAGGGCGTTCGATGGGAAGTGCTTTCATCAGGTCGGTCTCGGTATACTTGTTCAGCGCCTCGATACTTTTGGGCGGTTCCGCACACAAAGCCGCCGGCTTGTTGATGACGAACGACTGATAGAATTGCTGGAGATAGTTGACCGCCGTGTGCTGTGGGGAGGCAATGTGGATGCACATTGTTACTGCATCCACCAGGGCTCTCAGAGTGTTGATTTCCTCCGGAAAGCTTGTGATCTGGGCCGGCCCTCGAATCTCTGCGCACCACTGCTTGATTTCAATGCTTTCCGCAACAGCGGCGTCGTTCTTGTACTGGATTGTAAGCATATCGCGCACGAACCGCCTGATCATCTGCCACATGGGCAGAATGTTGCGTGCATACGCGTAGTTGCGGAATTTCGACTTCTGTGCCTCGCCAACGCCGACTTCCGGCAACTTGTCGAGCGGGAACCCTCGCTTCGTGAGATCGTTCGGAACGTACTTACCGGTCCAGTCGAATTGCTTATAGCTGTAATTGATGAATGCGAGCGCTTGCTCTTTGCTAAAGCCGACAAGGTCGAGGATAATTTCAGGAACCAAAATGTCGCGCGCAGCGGCGTTAAGGGAGAGTGTTTTGTACCAGTGCGGGTACAAGAGTCTGAGGATGACATTATCCCATTTGAACGTGCGTTGGGTCGCCACAATAACCGCCTCCTCGACCAAATGGGTATTGGTCAAGTGAATCCCGAGCTCATGACGAATCCAGTCCGACACCTGAGCACAGGTTTTCGCGTAGCGCCAAGGCCAGTCTGTTTCTTCCTCCTTGGGAGTCGTGCCTGTCGGAGCAGCATGCAGGCGTTTATTGAAGATGACAACCGAATCCTTCATGCTGACCTTATAATCGATAACAATGGCTAGAGGATGAAGTTTTCCATCGGGCTGCAGGTGGAAAAGACAGACAGCGGCGCAGTTATAGCGAAACTGTCCCTTCTTGGCTGCATTGGTGTCGTTCTTGATGTCGGCGGTAAACTCGCCGATCGCATCCCGAAAATATCTGCAATCCTGGACGTAGAGATCGCTGGCATGGATGGATTTGAGCAGATCAACCATCTTCTGGTTGTTCTGGAGCTCGGCCACGATGAGAAACTCGGCAAGCAGCTCCAGGTCATTCGCAATTGTTGTGATCGTCGTTGGGTTCGTTCCGGTAAACTGCTGCTGGCCAAAGGTGGCATCGCTGAACCAGTCAGGATAGTCGCCAACGTTGCCCTCTTTGTAGGCGTTTGCTTTTTTCACGTGCTGGGATTGATTGTAGGCCGAGATGTTGGCGAGATTTTGCGCCTTCGGAGTTTTATGCCAATCGAGGAACGTCAATGGGGTGATTTTTTTTAAGATAGAGCCGACATCATTAAGTCCCCAGAAGTCGAATATGCGGTATTTGGACCAGGCATGGTCCCTGGGTATAGTAGCGCAATGTGGCGGAAATTCCGGCCCAATGGACCATGTGTACATCTTCTTCTTTTGTTCCACAGTGTCCAGGCGAGGAATACTGGATTCAGTTCCGAGGACATCATGCAGACTGGCGTACCTGTGCAGATCGAACACATTAGCTTGTCAACCAAACTCGGCACATTGGATTGAGAAGCGGACATACTTTTCCCCGATAAGAGTGAACATCTGAGCCAATGCCATCTGTGTACCATACACAGTGCCCTCATTCACGCCCTCCTCATAAGGATTGACGACTTTCTCGGGCTCCTGTTTTGTTTCCTGCTTTGTTTCCTCCTGTTGCTTTTCGTAGGAGGGCGGTGGCGCGAGGGCAAGCGGGGCACCCGTCGGAGTGATTTTGAGCTTCAGAAGCTCAAAGGTGAAGACACCATGGTCAAATTGTTTGAGACGGTAGTCGGCCACGTCCTTAGGCAGGGGACAGATTTCCAACGACATCTAGAAGAATTGTCAACCCATCGGTTCTAGGGACTTTGGAATTGGCCAACACTTGCGTTTTCCAGAGGAATATACTATCTGAGTAGGTATTGGAAGGTTTGGTACTTAGAGAGGATTGCAGGCCTGGGATTCGGGGCGACTATTTGGTGGAACTGAGGAAGGGCTGGCCAGGCCGCCTTTTAAGGTCGCTCCGAAGATAGCCCATTTGGTGGGGCAGATAGTAGTCTGCTGAAATTCTGATAGAGGTGTATAGGGAAATCGAACATTTGTATCCCGCAGCATATGGCACCAGGATCCAGGGCTCTTCAACCAATCACGAATGTAGCGAGGCACATTGACATTCGTTCACGAAGTCCGAATCTACAGCTAAGCGTGGATGTGTTTTGCTGTATCTATTGTGCATTTATCGCAAACCCAACCGATTAGCGCTGCAATGATGCATTGAATCTCAGCTTATGTCTGTCGGTGTAGAGCATTGAAGGTGGCTTTTCACGACTTCAACTGTGTAGAGTAGGTCTAGATCTACAAGCTAGTTTATCAAAAACGAGGCCAGTAGCTGAAGTCGACCTTTGCACCGTAGAGACTTTGGTGGTAGGTACTCGAACTAGCAGAGATGCCTGTCAGCCACCAGGCACATGCAGCCTGATAAGGCAACACAAAAGGCCTCCAGCCCTGCCATCCAACAAAAACATCCCCACGGCCGGTAACTTGTGGCGCCAAATGCTAGAATAACGACTGCAAGGCCGTGCTCTTTCGTGAGGCCGCATGAATATTCAGCTCAAAACTTATCTTCTGGATGCCAAACGCATCCCAAATCATACATATCGAGAAAAAAAACAGCAAGCTGGAGCTGCACCAGCGCCTCCAGGGCCAACGCAGCATGAAGGAACCAACAAGCCCACGGACCAGAGACCAATCGGTGGCAAGGTTTTGAAGCCTAGAATCTAGAGCAAGTACGCGGGCGGAATGTGCAGTACCAACCGGTTCGGATATCTCTCCTCGGAAATGCGAATTGATATTCTGACGGCAGGAGGAAGTTCCCAAGTAGAATTGCTTTTACATACCACTGAGATAGGGAGGACAAAGGTTACTAGGGGCTCTGCATTCTGGGCGTGGGTAAGGTGGGCGGCTGGGGTTTGCTGGCGGGTTGCGGTGTGTGGTCTAAACCGAATCGGGTAATCGAAAGAAGGCAGACACCATAGCCTCGAACCACTGCTTGGTGCAGCGCCAGTAAGCAGTTCGAGACTACAGACACCATAGTCTTGGAGTGTACAGCTATTGAAAGAAAAGATCGGGAATTCCCTTTCCTGGCTAACACATCACTTGTTTGGGGGTGGTCCCTATCAGAACTTGGTATGGCCTCCTTCAAACCCCGGAAGGAAGTAATGCTCTAAGCCGAATGTTGAGATCGGGTGTCTGAAATCCTCCCTGAAGAGGTTTAATCACACATCCAAACCCCCCTGTTTCCCGATCTTTTCTTTCAATAGCTACAGTGTGGTACGCAGAGTCTGAGACTACAGACACCATAGTCTCGGACGTATATATAATGATAGAGTATTCAAATATAGAACCAATGAGCGTTCTATCACCTCCCTTTAATAGTAGTCCGACTCGTTTTGTGTCTGAAGCCAGCGTGGCGGGGGCGGTTTCGCTTGTCAACTACTGTTCCGAGCTCAAATTGGCGTGTTTCCGAAGACTTGAGTTATCTCTTGTCATTGGGAGTATCTTCGAGGGTTGGTTAAACTAAGTCCCTTGGGCAAGACTCGTTTGAAATACTGAGATCGGTGTGGTGTCTCCGTTTGTCTCCATTTGTCGCCACCCGTCTCCCGATAATCTGATACGGCAAAACCCAATGAGCAATGTCGAGAAACATTTTCTACTGAGTACACCGCAGGTTGGGAGATTGCCGTTTATGTCAGTAATTCACTGTGAATTGCGATGCTTTAACACAAAATGGCCTGATGCCCCGACGCTGTCCAGGGTATTGGCCAAACGTTCGATGTACAGGTACTTGAGTACTTTACTCGAGACGATACAGGCAGCTAACCTGGCGCTACTTGCAGGATTGCCATGGTAATGCTAATGAAGGCAATTCGGCTTGTTGCATCCTATCTGCGGGTTCACCCCAATCGCGAATAATTTCCCTCCATTCAGATCTGTGGATATCCGCAGAGGAGCGATGTTCCAATTGAACTCTAAAGTAACGCGTCGCGAATAAGTCGCTAGTTGTGAATAAGTCAACGTTGTATGCAAGCAAATGTCAATTGCCCCTGATCATGGTTGCGGCGAGCGTTGGAACGGCCTTCATACCAAGACTCGTAAACGCCGTACCCTGGAGTTCCACACTTCAACCTGCAGGCGGCCGTCTCCTACCACTACTATATCGAAACTTAACTCGTGCAGGAAGCAGCAAGCTCATTCGCGAATAAGAGGAATTATTAGCGAAGTGGATTACATCGCCAGGCAGTCAGAGCACCGGTCCCAAACGCGGCTATCAGCAGAGGGGAGGACTCTGCAGCTGGGATGCAGCAGGCTCACCCGACGAACGGTTATTCTTAGCCAAGGCGATGAGTATTCCCACCGCCCTCTGTCACCGTGATTCGTCTAAACCCATCCGCTACATCTGGACGCCAAAGCGTGACAGCCCGCATTAACACCTTCAAGGCATCCGCCGATATACTTGCGCCGATGGTCTCATAAGGCCGAATCGCCAACGACGCAGCAGCGTGATACTACTACCGGCAAGTAGCTATGAAGGGGTTGACTCGCTATCTCTAAGAATCTTCTAGCCGCAACTCGAGCGCTCGAAACGGTTGTTTTCGGCAACCATGCGCTCAGAGGATCTGCGAATTGTCGCGCTGATTTGTGGGTGACGTCGCCCGGAGTAAGGTGGCTCGGTGGATGATGCAAGGGTCGCCGTTGTTGGTCTGGCCGTCGATGTAGGGGCTGCTTCGAATGGCATAAGTGATGCCGGCGAGGAGTTCTCAAATAACATACTCTCCGATCTGGCGCCACTTTTAACACTGTTCGGCGAGCAGGTATGTACTATCCGGTGTGATTTGTCGCACATCGGTCATAGTCTGAAACCCACAGGATGCAAAGCAGTTCATGTCCCAGTCGTTGGGTTGGGCCGACAACATCATGTTCGCCATGGCGCCTCTCGGTATCATCACTGCAATGGTTGGAGCAATTCATGCTAGTGGACCAACATGGCTGAAAGCAATCATCTGAAGGGCAAGGGAAACCCGTGCCGTTGTCGAAGCGGAGTTGATGTCTTCTACCTCCACGGAAGTTTGCGAAGTATGGGACAGCGGACAGATCGTGAGATTCGTCGGATCAGTGCCAGTGCAAAGTTTGATTTATATACCCTAAGCGGGGGAAGATCCTATTATATGTACCCTGGCAAATGCCTTGAAATTGAGATATCTCCAGGAGGATGGTAGGGACCGTGTCCGACCTTAACAAGGCGACCGTTAATGTTTCTCAAGGAACAAACCCACCCAACCCGGCGACATCTGAAAACCTGGAACCGGACGATGCGGAGCAAGGCGAATGCTCTACTGGGGAGGATTCTGCCGAAGAATGCTGCAATTATGTGGACCTCCCTCTGAATATGTCGTTAAACATTCACAGCCGTACCCGTAAATGGGAGCTCTACTGTGTCCAGTGTTTCGAAGCGGTCAGTCCGGTCAGATTGAGTATGATCTGGGCCAGGCCGGCCGCAGATCTGCCAGACTTGATCTGACCGGTCTACAGATATCTGGCGGTCAGCGATGCAGGGGTTAGAACCCCGGAAGTCTTGCTTTGGCCGCTAGCATGGGGCGTTGATAAGAACGAATTCTCCTAGACACTGCAGACATGCGCAGATATACGCAGTTATACGAAGATATATGCAGGTTCATTTAGATAGCGAAGGTATATGCAGTAATACGCAGGCTCCTGCTTCTCTTCATTAATGTTTGCCATTTCTTCGAAGTAGTTGACTTAGTAATATCTCTGGAAATACTGATTGTATTCGGCTCTCGGGACGTGATGATGAAGGTATTCCCGTAAATTGTGCTGATGCTCAACGAGTTCTTGTTCCCACAATCTTAACTCTTGAGGATAAGCACTTGCCAACTGATCGTCTACCCAATCCATTTTGGAATAGAATTGGGGAAAACGATCGGGATTCCAACAACAAGTAGAAGGATGAGTTGGTCTTGGTCGGAGTAGTGCTGGAGACGATCTCTCGTCTGTTTCTTCCCGTTCGTTGTACGACGTGATTGAAATA
Organism: Wilcoxina mikolae CBS 423.85; assembly: GCA_014904905.1. Lineage (NCBI taxonomy): Eukaryota > Fungi > Ascomycota > Pezizomycetes > Pezizales > Pyronemataceae > Wilcoxina > Wilcoxina mikolae. The sequence continues at coordinate 538,244 of MU122094.1, forward strand.
GTGGTCTCCTCGTCGTTTACCACGCGAGGAAATAATCAATGAAAAGTATCTTCTAAAGGAAGGTCTTCGGGAGTCGTGGATCTCGACTCAAAAGTGAGCTGTTTCAAAGAAATGAGTTTGGAGTCTTGAGAGTCGGTAGATTCTTTAGACGGAGTGCCAAAGAGATTTGGAAAAGCTCCCGGAAGATTTGATAGGAGGGTTGCAAATGAGGGAGATGCAATTTTCTCTGGAGTTAAGCCGAGGGAGAAAGAGGAATTTTCGTGTTCTATTGAAGGACAATGAATGACACGGTAGACTTCTCGGAAGCTTGTAAGAATTGCGGCCCAAGACCTGTCGGAAGGAGGAGGAGATTGTCACGCTTTCTCTAACCAATAACGATGATCTGTTTCCGACAAAAGGATTTCTGCCGTTTCACGATCAGCAGGCAAGACTTTTTTGCCTCGCGAAAGGACGAAGGCAGCTGCGAAATATGTGTTTTCGGGTACGTTTTTAGAAGTTTGTGTCGTTAAAGTGTCAGAAAGTTGGCGATAGTCTGCACTTTTGGCGACTCTCCGAGTCAAAACACCAGTATGGAGAATCAGTTTTTGCCTAGCAGACTATGGGCCAATTGGAGGGAAACAAAGAGCGTTCAAAACGTGAAAATCATGATCGTAAGAGAGATGATTTCGTGTGTCTAGTTACAAGAATAGTCGAGGGTAGGCCTCGACATCTAAAACATGACGTTGAGGCTCTGCGGGCCGAGCCGGCACTAAGTCAGAGACTATGCCCTTTTTGGGCAGCAACTATGTGTCAGGGCATTTACCCGGCCTCGGAGCACAGTCAGTCACTCCTCCTCCAAATGCGCTTGCAAGTGCACCTGGAGTACCAAACCTCCAAGTGCGCTTCCGAGTGCACGTGACGTCGCACCACAATTACATGCATGGTCTATCGACTGATGCGGTGGGAGTGTCTCTACCTTTGACTTGCCGAAGACCTCCAAAACTTCACCTCCAAATTACGTTGTGGTTTAGCTATAATTCCTGGTGGTGCTGGGTTATGGTCCGGCGAAAAACCCAGTTGTGGTTGGTGTACGCTGTCTCCCATCCTCCGAATATAACTCTAAACAGCGTGGATGTATTCTTCAAGTAATGGTCTTCGTAAATAAATGGTTCCTAGTCATACAGGAAGGTTGGCCGGGATATTCATACTGCAGTCACAACGGCGACGTTGAATACTGACCTGGAACCACTTTTTCCCCTGCTTGCCATGATAATGGTTACTGCCAAGCAGTTTAGCGAAGACTGTCATACATTGAACATGCTGGCAAAGTATCATATCGGAACCAAGGCAACAAGAAGTATGCGCAGTACCAGCGTACAAGGAGTTCGGGATCGGCATAATGCTTGTCATCAGCCTCCGGCATGAAACCGCCAACATCAGCCTCCGTTATCGAAACACCGGACAGACCAGACGCCAGGACCTGAGCGACAGAGATATTGAAATGATCCCATGTGGAGGCATTGTCGCCAGTCAAAAGACCAGCGTAGCGGTGCGTACCAGCAAAGCTGCCTCGGCCAATGATGAAGTTTCGTTTGCCGGCGCGCATGGAAAGTGAGTTTAATCCCCTGTAGGCCTTGTGCAAATTGTAACTGTACAAAGACCAGATTTCAATGGCGGCCTTTTTGGTATCTTGGATGGGCTCACGGCTCCAGGCATCGGAGTGAATCATCAAACGGAAGGGGAAACTGTTTGGTTTTGGTTTTATTGAACCTCTGTGAAGGCTAGAATGAGAAGAATGTTACGACACCTACCCTTTCATATCACCGTAGTTGGGTGCCACACACGGGGATGTCATATCTTGCCAGACAAATTCGAGTCCCTTCTTGAAAAGATCTTCATACTGCTTGCCCCACCATTCCCTTACATCCCTTCTATTTAGATCAGGGTAGAAGCCCGCCTGTGTGCAGATTAGCATTTTGCCAACATCTAAAAATTCTGGAATTTACCGTTCCGTATCCGTCTCCATAGAAGACGCCGCCATGGTACTCGTTTCCTTTGTCATAGCAGTCTTCGAATTTACTAGATTGCGACTAGAATCAATTTTGTTCGTAGTGCTAGGCATTTAGTGGACTCACTAGTCCTAATCTGGCAAACTGTTCTTCTCTCTCATAAGTTTCTGAACGGTCTCGGTCGAGGGATTCATTCGCTCTCTCATGCCGTTTTCGTATTTAATGTAGCGGACATCAGAAGCACTCAGCTTGAAGTCGGTGTCCTTCCGTTTGTCCTTTGCGAGGTAGCTACGCAACCGATCAGCTGTGCACCCACTGCAATCAATAACTTCGTATTTCAAGGTACCCACCCCTCCTTCAGACCCGTCTGCAATGTCTTGTAAGTTTTGTCATCCGTATCCTTATTTTTGATGACAGGAGTAATATTAGTACTACATTTAATACCCATAGCCCAGAGCTTCGAGAACATGTTCTCCACCTGAGGGAAGTTCCGGGGGGATATTGTGAACGTTCGGTACTCGTCCTGCAGGTCGACATCAATGTGAATGCCATCCAGAGGGAATCTCGCCTTCTGGTACTGCGTAGCCTTATCCAAGACGTTCTGATCGGTATCGTAACCGTAGCCTTTCAAAGTAATCACTATTTTTAGCACAGCACTCCTCCAGGAAGAAGCAAGATCACATCCACGTAGCTCGGAGGGGGGTACTGACAGCCTTGGTGATGCCCTAAGATGTATCTGGGCTTCAGCCTCGGTCTTCCAATCATCAATGGGTAGTTTTGGATAACCTCAGAAATTTCATCGCCGGTGATCACATAGTAGTGCAATGCGCCGAATCGTGTGCCTGTACGTATCTTCCCACCGTTATTCTTGCCAAAATCGATACAGATCTGTGAGTAGTTGTCGATGAAAGTGGCCGTCTTAGACTTCATGTTTTGGTGCGTGTTGAGTTCGATCCAGAAGGGCTCTGAGTGGTACAGCGGCTCGCGCTCGTCCAGGGGGCCGTTTCCGTAGACTCCCTTGTACTCCATGTTGTCATAATCTGCGTGCCCAGTCAGTTATATGCACTCGCTTCAAGGAAGTGCGTGATAAACACCGAAGTAGTTCATGAACGTGGAGCTTTTAAGCAGCGATTTTCCACCCTATTCACCGAAACCTAATGAGATGTGTCAGCTCATATGTACTACAGGATCCATTTAGAATGTACTGACCGATATACTTCGACGCGCCTGACTTTTTGATGATTAGGATATGGGCCGTCGTATCACCGAGCTTCTTCCACTGTATTGGCTTCTGTATAGTCTCCCAGATGATCCTTTCAATCTTCTTGGGAACGTCAGTCGGCTTTCCCTGAAGACGCGCAATCGCTTCGTCTTCTTCTTTGTTGGCGTGCTCCAGCATGCGAGTAGCAATTATACACCATGGCGCCTTTTCAATGTACAATTTGACAATCTCGTTACCATTAGTGTCAGCGTCTTTGTCCTGCTTGGTAGGATACACCACCGAGCGCATGCTATAATGTTGCCCGGAGTGTTCCTCCTTCGAGTTCCTAACGGCCCAGAAGATCTTTTCATACTTGTTGTCCAACAAAGTGCGCAGGTCCTTCCGAGTGTCACATGTCACATATGATTGTCTCTCTTAGGGTTAGGGTTAGTCTACAAAATCCATGACTGCGCACAAGCACTCACGAGTTCCAGTCCAGGTAGTCATCCGGCTTCTTGTTAGTTACGTCGAAGCGGATCTTCTACACATTTGGGTAGATGAACTGGATTAGCAGTAGTGGTTTACCGTCGTCGAAGGAGAACACCGCGCCAGTTTGGGTGATGTCCGACCATTGGTGTTCTCGCGCTTGTTGATTTTATACGGCCTTTCGAAACTAGCTTTATCGTGGAAGAATCGTTCGGCCTTCATGAAGGTGTAAGGGTCATGAGATGGATCATTAATCCAGTAACTGTCTTTGGGTATGCCAGCGCCCTCGTCTTCCTGCTTGAGCGACATCACGGTGGTGTGAAGATACTGGAAAAAACACTGAGCGCACGAACTAGGAATGAGAAGTTGAAAATAGCTCAATTGGGGTCCTGGGTGTGCGGTCTAGCAGCGCGTTATTAGAGGATAGTCGGCGCCATGACTTAAATGATATTCCCGACTTTTCTCGCTGACATGAAGAATCAAACGGCATCTCCGCTGTTACCTCTAAGACGGCCTTCTGGACGGTATTAACTTTGCGTTTGCAACCAGTTGTGCAGAATGCCAGATGCCGAAATGCTCCGACAACAAACACCCGCAGAAAAAAGCATGCGGTTGTCATACCGTGCATTGCCAATTTGAGTCCAATTTGAGACGTGACCACACCGCCACTTGATAGAGGGCCGGCCGATGCCGGCCGATGCCATAGGCAAGTAGCTTGCGCTCGCACACTACAAAATAGATTGGCCTGGGCTTCCATCCCACTCGCCTACTCATACGAATTGGGCCGTGGATGGTGGGGTAGACTATAACTTTCGCAATTATTGGCAAACGTCCGCTTGAACGTTAATAAATCTGGCCTAAGATTGTCGTCTAATCTTGACAGCTGCGATTCGTGCCCAGCGGCGTCGAGTCCGCTCTGGACAAAGACTATAGTCCAATAGGAGTTCCTGGGAGGCCAAGTCGGAGAGCTACCAGGGATATCTCATGCATGATAAACAGTTTCGAGAGCTTGACGCGATACTATCCTGCAAATTCGTCTTACAAGGAATGCAGAGACAATTGTTTGTGAACGATTGGATGGGTCTACGCAGTGAGGGGAACGGGTATATTTGAAATATTTTTCAGCCCTATCATCCTGCATGCGTAAATGTCAGTGCGCGCTGTCAACAATGCCGGATGAAATGCAGAGTATATATCGGTTAAGAGGGTGTTATGATCGGCGGCTGTACGTGCGCAGATGCGGATGCGGATGCGGATGCGGAAGTGACAGGCTGGATGCAGTAGGGCGGAAGAAATAATTTATAACCACATTAAGAGAGCAGCTTCAATGTATATCTGTACTTTAGTAAATATATCTGGACCACTGATACCGGTATACCTACGCCTTGGGGTGCGGCGATGTTACGACCAGCTACCGGTAACGTGTCCGGACGTCCATTTCGAAATAAGGCGACAGGGTATCGAAATCGCGATATCAGCGAGGGGATACAAGCATCTGTCAACTCACACACATAATTGAATGGCTATCTACGTTAATGGTGTATAGGATTTGTGGTGTTGTCTGCGGTCCGCTTCGGGCAAACTTCAACTCCCCTCGAGCTATTCAAATTCCGAATCGATTACTCGTCTCGGACTTACCAGACTCGTTCATCTAAACAAATAACGGCCGCTGGCGTTAGCCTAGTTTAACAACTTCAACAAACATCACTTACAGAACGGCATCATAGACCCCTCTGGTTCCAACTCTTTCTTTCTTCACGATCTCAATCAACACTTATCACCATGTCGAAGAAACCCATCCTCGTCCCCAAATATGGTCAATATGTTATTGAGACAACCGAAAAGACAGTTACTGGGTTGAAACATTTCATTTTCACGAAAAGTACCATGTACCGGGGATAATAACGTAGGTGAAACCGTTATAGAAGCATTGAAAAGGTGTCATTGAAACACTTTTAGGTCTGGCCTCGTGTCAGGAGTGATAGAGTTTCTAGAGAACCCAATCGCTCGAGCGAATCCAGGAGCGTCGCCAAATCCTGAGACACGTAAGGGCCTTTGAATACCCATTTGCCTAGCTCCTGCGAATGGTTTGTTGATATTAGCGCAGCCTGGAAAAAATTTGAGATCGGAAAGCTCGATTCGCTTGTTGCGGTTGTGGCGGTCGATATCACTAGAAACGGTCTAATGGACCTTGTTATCTGTCATGATCACGGCCGCTTCATGCTCGAGTGCGATCCTCACGGAAGTATCGTCAGCTGGCTGGAAAATACAGGAAGGGAACGCTTGGAAGAGGGACATTGGCAGGAAAGGTTTATCGGGAGATGGCCGGCCATGTGCCAAGTGAAAGCTGGATATTTTACTCAGAAGTATGATCTTTTGCGGCTAATTCGGCAGTTTCTTTAGAGTTTGATTAGTAATAGGTGTTTTTCAGATCGTTTCTCGAAGTCATTGCTGCTTCGGTTGTGTATGAACCACATGACAAGGTGAGTCCTCCATGCTCCTCATTACTCATGAACACACTAATTCTCATGGCATGCATCTTAGACAACACCCATCCCCATCATCCGGTTTCAAGCTCCCGATTCGGCGAAAATTCGTGACGCGCAAGTCCCTTGAAGTTATACGACTTTCATGTTGTGGGCCGAACCTAACTTTGCTTCAGGTTCGAATGGCATCGAGATGTGATCTACGACAGAAGTTTCACCGTTATTCATGAAGTTACATCTAGGAAGTATGCTCTTAACCCTAAACCTTATAGGTAGTAGCAGTTCTGATTCTACAGGTTTGACGGCCCCAACGGACTAGACTCCATGCTTGTTGCCTCGCGAGAAGGAACGACGAGACTTTATTTCGAGGATAACGTATGGAAGCGAGATCTAGTTAACATTGGCGAGCCCAAAGGCCCGCGGCCGTCCGCTAGTTCAGAGCCCCCGGGTTCAGGCGATCATTGGGGAACGGGTTGCGTCGCGCCGGGAAGATCGGGGATGATCCTTTTGCGTATATCGCCACGTTGGACCCCTTCCATGGTACAACAGTCTGCGTGTACACAAAGACGAATCGCAAAATGAAGGAAAATCAGTGGAAGCGGCATGTGCTTGATGTATACGGCACACCTAATCGGTTGAAGCACACAGGGGATGGTCCCGGGCATTACATTGTCTGTGCCAACTTTGATGGTTAGTTAGGTTACAAAGCAAAGCATCACACAACTGCTTACCCAATTGCCATGGTAGGTGACGGCGATGACGAATTTCTGTTGGCATTGTTTGGGTCTCTTGACAGAGACAAGGACGGAAATTCCATTGATGTATGCTTCGCTGGGTGATGTCTCTATCTCCACATTCCTCTGACCTATACGCACGTACAGCCGAACGATGAGCCCAACCCAAACAAGGTACGTTCCGTGGACTATACATCGCAGGCTAAAAAGACACGGACCCCAGGGTATCATTTACTACAAGGCTGTCGACCTTGAAAAGGGATTGTGGGCGAAATACAAGATTGCGGACATATCATCGGCTCGTATCGCACTAGGGCAAGCTTCTATATTTCCTTCCGTACAATATATTGAACCGCAGCTGCTAAATTCTCCACAGCAACTTCGCCGGGAATAGTAGAATCGACTTCGCGTCCATATCGTACAACGTCGCCAGATATTATGTCGAACCTAACCCTAAGGCTACAATCCACCTGAACAAGTTTGTGCCGTCAGTTTCGGCGACAGATATCACATCAACAATTACCCTGACCGTCTGGGTTGACGAGGGATTGATCTACCTTCCTTATCCCACAAGTGTCCATAAGCATTTGTCCCAGCCCCTCATCGAAGTCGCGAACTACGCCATCTACATAGACGTACTACCTCCCATTGGCACTCTAAGTATTCAAAAGCAGAAGGAGGGCATCAAAGTGCTCTACGGATCCATATCGGACGACAAGGGAAGGCGTGAACCATTCAGCGTAGCGCCCTTCACAAAATCACTCTGCACGAGCCAAGACGGATGCATAACCGCAGACCAGAAAACTGGAAGTGTCGCGCTCCGTTTAATCCCACTCTGCGATGACAATAAAACCTGGAAAGAAGCCACAGACGTACCTATCAATACCACATTCGACGTTTCGAAAATCGGATTGAAACTTGAACCACTCAAATTTACCAAGGTGGATCAGCTATGGTGGGGCAAAGGAGATCTTTTCAAGGGAAAGGACTTTTACAACATGACTGGTTTCTCCTTCCGCTTCCAAGACCAGACGCCTCTTGCCCATCTGCAATTCTGGACGACAGGTATGCTCTTGTAGCCACACTGAATCGTATGATACCAACGCTGATCGTATCATTCCCACAAGCGAGGGTGTGAACTGCGGTGTGCACAATCATAGTGATGCAATGTTCGAGGAGATACATGTATGTCTTTCGCCCGGCACTAGGAACGGGGGGGTGTATCGTCTCAAGGATGAGCACATTGGCAAGGAACCCGAGGAGCTGAATAAGCTGGGCCCGGATGCTTTGATATACAGGTTTTAGGCCGTCTCGACGAGTATGGTGGTATGTGGAAACGGGATACGTATGGCAAAGCCCAACGAACAGCTGATGGCATTGTTGTATATCCATATCATAAGTGGCAGAGTGGAGACACCGATGGTATCGATATTTGGGCGGCCATCGAATTTAATCCGTATCTGAATCTCTAGATTTTCTTTTGTCGTGACCGATAGCAACTAATCGAGAGGTTACTTGGATGTAATTTCTGAATAAAAATAAATGAACTGATTTTTGTGTTCTCTGTGGCACAACTTAGCAATGATTTGATTCGTGTTCACTGATGGTCTTAATTAAAACTAAGCCTATGATATACCAAGCTTTGCAAGGCTTCATCCCGTCGGAAGTTAACAAGCTTCATCATCAGTGGTTGCCTTGTTTAGGGTTAAAATGTTTGACCAGCGCATGAAATTCGAAGCCACGCATTGCCTGTGCATGATAATTAGAACACTGCTATTGCTATTCTACGCCATTGGCAATTCAACAGCTCTAATGCTCCGCAAACGCCCCCCCCCCCCCTCTCCCCTGACCGCCGGAATCTTATATTTCATCAACCTCGGCATCGCCCTTAGTACTACTTCTTTGATCATTTGCTCCCCCTTAAATGTACGCAGCACAGTACCCACCCTAACCGCAACCTGCAACGCCTCCGCCATCCCACCCAACACCTCCGGCGCTCCCTCCACAATACCCGACCAAAACGCCCTATCAATCCTCTCAAAACCCTCTCTCTCGTATTTACACCTCCGTGAAACTCCCCCTCGAGGAACAGCACGTGGTGAGCTCCTCGCACACCATACGGCAATTCCCTTGGCATCTCCCAATCTATAATGCCGGTAACCTCCCCTTCCGCATCGACCATGATTTTCATCTGGTTCAAGTCATAGTGAGACCAAAAAGGGGTATCTTGTCAAACGGGTTCATAGATTATGGTTCGTGTGTTGTCTTAGATCTCGGCCGTATGGCACGTGACCCACGACACGTAGTTAGTTCCTCTCTCTCCTTTCTCTTCCTTCTACTTCAGTTCTCTAGTTACGAATACACAGTCAATTGCACGAGTTTCTCCTCCACCTGACGTTACGGCTTCAACATATCTGCTTCAACACCCCCGCCTGCTCGATCACCTCCCGTACCACCGGCTTCCACGGCTGCACTTCCTCCCGCATACAACTGAGGATCTCCCGAAGACGCGACAGCACATACTCCTCAACTACCGCTTCGCTATCCCCCGGGAGGAAACAACTGCCCAACAGTTTCCCTAGTAACTTGCACGCACGTGCATGTAGTTCTTCCCCCCATCTGGACTCGACCTCCAGCCATGTGGTTCCCAGAATACGGTTGCAAATGTATACATCCATTTCTTGCTCCGGGACCTCCTTGAGGTCGGGGACAAGGTCACCGAGGAGTTCCCGGGCGCGTGTGAAGGTGGACACGTCTAACTTCTCGTACCGGAATTGGACGATATATGTGGTGGCAGAGGAAGGCAGGAAAGGCGAATTGGTTCATGATAGCGAGTTAGTGAAGTGGTGACAAGGGTTTAGGAATTTAGAGCAGCGAAGAATGAGTGTTTCGGCGGAGGAGAGGTAATTGTAGGGGGGAATTAAGAGGGGTACTGGATACATCAACGCGCCAGCCGAGCTCCTGCTAAATCTGCCGGCAACTAACCGCATAGCTCTTTTCGTCGGCGGCTATTTGATCCAATCGAGGATGTGATCTAATATTATTGGGGGTTAGACGCCCTTCTCTCGCACTACTCTCCGATTGACCTCATCAACTTCACCTTCATCTGCATCGATACATTCTGTTATACTACCATCCACCTAATTACGTTCTCATCTCTCCGCTGTCGTAGCTAGGGAGATTCAGAATCGACCCACCTTCAATCGCTATGATAATGAGTAGAGAAAAACAGATTAACCAAACCCGTTAACTCTCAATCAACGCGAAGGGTTTCTCTCAATTAACCGGCGGCGGAAACGCTATAACCATGCTGCAGGTTCTTCGACGTACACTTCCCTTGCCCTAAAGGCACCTTATCTCAGCCTCGACAAATGTCATCCTTTGTTCGGGAGTATATAGCTGCGATATGTTGTTCAAGGATTGAACTATATGAAATGGTGTGATCTCCAGCTCTACAAACTTCAGTTGTAGTCGTTTATACCAACTCCGCAAAGATTGCGGTCAAATATTACACATCATTTTTGCGCTGGGAACAAGCGGTCCAGATTGTTTGCCCGAAATTTTGTAGTCCCTTTTCGGGCAGAGTTTTGCACCGACAGAATCTCTCCTAAACGCACACAAAGGGCGGATTTGTTGAGATTGTTGGTATCGATCCCTACGGTACAACGAAAACGCAACTTATGTTTTCCCGTAAATACGTGAATTAAATAAAATGTAAATACTCGAAATGCGCTTAAAATGCGCATATATAGCGTATATATAGCGTGAGAACACATATATTTGATATAAATATTTACTTGATTTACGCATTTTTTATTTGCGCATATTTTTATTTGCGCATTTTTTAACTTCATTGGGCGCGAAAAAATGACCTTACTGGGAATTGAGCCAATGAGCATTTTAATATGCCTGTCAGCTCTATATGACTAGGCCATTTTCGCTTATAGAATTTAAAATATATCTACACAAATAAGGCAATTTGTAGCTATTTTGGCTAGAGTAAATCGACTAAATGTTCACTAAGTCCCAAAATGTATGGGGAATTGTCACTAAAAATGCGTAATTACGTTTTATTATTTTCCGAAAATGCAATTACGCCTTTTTAAAATATCTAAAACGTAATAACGCATTTTTCAAAAAATTCTTAAATGCAATTACGCATTTTTAAAATACCCAAAACGTAATAAAGCTTTATCAAGAAATGAGAAAATGTAATTACGCATTTTTCAAAATACCTAAAATGTAATTACGCATTTCTAAAAAACAATGATAAAACGCAATTACGCATTTTAAAAAATGCCTAAAACGCAATTACGTATTTTTGAAATTACCTAAAACGTAATTACGCATTTTTAATTTGAGGTTACGCATTTAAAACTCCAAAATGCGTGACCTACGCATTTTAAATGCGTATATCACGTTTTCCTTGTACCGTAGGGGATACTAGTCAGTGGGCGGTAACTTTTCTCATTGGGCGGTTCATTAGGGACGTACGACAGTTAATAGATTCGTCAATACTACTCAATACTGCTCTTGATATCATGTTGGCTTGAGACATATGGTAGGATTTTTGCGGTGGCAAACAAACCACCCTTGCAGGGAAACGAGATACATATCTGCACATATGACGCCCCGGCATTGGTACACGCCACTTGATTCTCCGGGTTTCGGGGATTACATCATAAAATTTGCATAATGCTGAAATTGGGAAGAAAAGAAACAAAACGAATGTAAGTACTAGTAAATAGTTCAAAAACCAGCAAACCGATTATGAGAAGAGCACATGAGCTCATGAGAACGCTGATTTGGATGACTTGCAGCGCCGCCAACTGCAAATAATCCTGCCCATAAATGCTAGAGAGTCAACCTACAAAGACAACAGAAACATACGAACGAAAGTATAAGTTAGGTAGATGTCGCAAATCCGTAACCATGGAGAAGCGAAAAATTTAAGACACCAGAGGGGAAAAAATGTGAGGAAACAAACGACTGACTTCCACCACCAGAACTAGCAAGTCGGAAAATTAACAATTGGGCGGGTTAGGGTGTCAGATGTCCCCATAGTTGATTGACTAGCAAGTGCAGTGCAATACCTAGACCGTAGCTGATTATAACAACTAAACAACAATCCACACGTCATCAACAACCCCATCTTCTCTAGATTTCCATTAAATGCTTGATCAGCCTTTGAGATGAAAAGCGTGGAAGGCGTTACGCAGAAAGGTTAAGATTAGATATCGACAAAAAGAAGTTCGCACCTATAGATTATTCGCTTCTTCAGCTTGTTCACTCTTCTTTAATTCATTGACATAGCTATCAATTCTGGCAGCGGTCGGCGGGCGCCTAAAAATACAATCAGCTCGTTGGATGGGTGGGTTCTCCGGGATGCGATTGCTCTACCGTTCCAAGGCAGAAGGCCACTGTAAATCATCACGGATATGAGAACATAATTCCCCTAAATCCACAGCCGTTCGTCCGTAATGGTCTTGAGTGGAGAGATCGGCTCCATTTTCTATAAGTAGACCAGCCGCAGCGCAGCACTTTTCCCCACCCCACGCTGCCCAATGCAATGCTGTAAGTCCGAATCGATCCATGGCAGAGATATTCGCACCACTGCCGATAAGTATTTCGACCACTGTCTCCTTCCCCCGCCATGCGGCCCAATGAAGTGCTGTCATTCCTTCGCTGTCTCGAGCATTGATATGAGCACCGATGCGAACAAGCAGGCTGACTACAGTCCCCCGTCCACCTTCGGCCGCAACATGCAGAGGTGCCCAGCGGCACTTTCCAGTCACTGAAATATGGGCTCCTCTGTTGATGAGTAGTTCAACCATATCTATGTCGCCATCAGCCGCTGCCCAATAAAGTGGCGTGAACCCAAAGCAATCGGTGACTGAGATATCGTCGCCTCTGTTGAGCAGTGAAAGTACAACTTCTCTCATTCCACGATCCACCGCTCGGTGCAGTAGTGACAGTCCATCGTTATCCGTGAATGAGCATTCTCCACCATGATCGACATCAGCACAGGCGACCTTTTCTTGGCCCATTTCTACCGCACGAAGTTGTGGTGTATCCCCAATCCCGAACGGATCCGGAATACTGAGACCGGCACCGGCGTCGATAAGAATACAGGCCAGACCATCGGCCCCATTTTCAATGGAAAGTTGCAGTGGTGTATAACCCTCACTGTTTCGAAGGCAGAGATTGGCTCCCGCAGCAATAAACATATGAGCCATATTTAGGCGGGGCACTGTATTGTAATAGTCCCTCCAATGTTTGATTAAAATATGGAGTGGTGTGTCTCCAAAACAATCCTGATGGGAAACCTTTGGTTTTTTATTGATAAGCACGCGGGCCACGTCCTCAGTTCCATGTTGCGCTGAAGTATGCAATGGTGTATATCCATATTCATCACAACCTGATACGTCAACCTTTCGATCGATCAGCACTCTAGCCACCCCCTCTGCACCTATCGCGGCAGCAGCATGCAGTGGTGCACCCAGATGTTGATTGCGCGCCCTTAACAGATCGACACCATTGTCGGCAAGTCGACCAACCACAGCCCCATGGCAGTACTGTATGGCCAAGCATAGCGCGGTTTGTCCGCTTTCGTCTAATGCAGAGATGTCTGCTCCACGCTTGATGAGTGGCTCAATCGCAGTGTCAAACCCCCTCTTAGAAGCAAAATGAAGTGCTGTACTTCCCAGGGAGTTTCGAGCCGAGTTGTCGAGGCAATGTTCGGCAAGTAGACGCACAGTAGCCTCAGGTGCCTGCTCCGCCGCACACAGCAATGCGCGCTTTCCGGTGTCGCGATCGCATATAGCCTTACTGTCAATAAGAACGCGCACGGTAGCCTCACATCCGCTCCACGCTGCCATATCAAGAACAGTCAATCCTAGGTGGTCTCTGGCATGTATATCGCTTTTGTGCTGGATGAGTAGACGTGTAGCGACGTAGTTACCATTCCGCGCAGCCCAATGCAATGCCGTCCTCCCATCACAGTCGGGGATATGAATATTGACGCCGCGATCGACGAGTAGTTGCACAACTGCCGCCCTCGAAAATCGCACCGCAACATGTAGTGCTGTCTCGTTGAGTTCATTAGTCACTGAGATATTGGTACCACGGTCGATGAGAGCCCGCACAGAAGCGGAATGGCCTAAATCCGCAGCGCCATGGATTGCTTCATATGGATATTTATAAATGATACCATTAGATAACAACGGTCTCTGAACCGTGTGTAAGAACGTATGCTTTCCTTGCAACCCAAGAATCTCAGAACTGCGGTGGTTGTCGCCTCGTCATCACAACGGCTGAGATGATAGACAAGATTTTGCACGGCGTAATAGAGGAGAGGAAAACGATAATTCGAGTGCAGAGTCAAAAATGCATCGAGTTCATCGCAGTATCCGTTCTTGAAAGCATCAAATGAAAGATATGTTGTGCAACCGATTGCAAGTCTTATGTCTGAATCGCTAGGAAAGTTGCTCTGGAGGAGATACTCTTTTACAGTGAAGTGACTGAGGTGTGCCGCATTGTTTTTTTTCGTCAACCAAAACTAGGCCACAACATACATCTTGTAGGGTGCTCCAAGTGGGTAAATGCCGTTCGTCGAGCTCGCATATTCCCTCTTCTATCGATACGGCGGTTTGAAGTTCATTCAAAGTTAGTGCCCGCCGTGCCTTTACCAGCCACGAAAGAACATTTTTCGCTAGTGCTAGGGAATAATCATCCTGCATCTGGATATTTGTAATAACCTTCTGATAATATGAATCCAGAAGTATCCCATGAGAAAGGCCATCGGACTCCTTAAATTTTGCAAGCACCTCCAGCATTTTCCCTGGCGAGGTTTGTTGAAAGAGGTTTTCCAATTGGATGCGCACAAGGAGAAACCTGCACACAATTAATATATGAATATTCCGATATGAAACACAACTCCGCTCACATTCCACTAGCACGTTGTGTAATCTGCGACACAATTTTCGACTTACATCCTGTTCTCCCGACATGAAGCCTTGCCCGAGTATTGACTTCTAACCTTCCTTCAACAAATTTCCGAATATCTTCTTCGTGCGCAGATAGTTCGATCTTTGCCGCAGACTCGAGAGCCATTTGGATATCTTCAGGATACGGCCTGCTAGCAATAAACAACCTAAAGCCATCACCTCCCAGTCTCTGGAAGAGCGGAAGAAGAAGTTCGCGCTGTAGTTCCTTATGGCATTCATCAAGAGCATCGAACACGAAAATGGTTCGTGTGAAATAAGTTAAAGATATGCAGAGCGCTTTGTATAGCTGTTCTTCCCTGGGCCTCGCTCCACGTCGTAGTGTCCGGTACATGACCTGAACATGATCAAATACCTTCACGCTCATGCTTGCAAGCTGCCGAAGCAGACAACAGAGAACGTCATCCTTTCTCTGCTGGTCATGCTCCCCGAAGTCAAAGTAGAAATATGCTACACCGTATTTTTTCGCTGTCGCAAGCTCCATAAGATGATCGATTACTAAGGAGCTAGTGTAAAAAATGTAAGCTTAAATAGTCGAGCCGAAATGGATGGGAGTGAAGGGCCGCGCGGGTCTTGTACCACAGGACTGTTTTTCCGGCTCCAGCTATTTAATTTATCAGAAACCATCTTCAAGTACAGGTTTAATGGGATATGCATACGGATGCCATAGCCCCACAATATCGACGACTTCGATGTGCCATCTCTCCACTCTGTGAATTCAGGGGTGCTTAATAGCCATCCTCCTGTTCCGATCTGTCTCTGTTCACATATGCGAACATGCTTACGATCGAAGTTCTCTTGACATAACCAGTTGAGTACTTTCTCATACTCTTCATTCTCCCGCCATGAATTTTGGGCAACCGCCTCAGTACGGAGGTCTTCGACCGCAGCACTAATGCCATGAACATCATCTGCGATGGCTCTAGACATCGATCTACTATAGTTAGTATGTACTCTACGATGAACAATTACTTCTCTTCGTCCCCGGGACGTTACATTTGGTCAGCACTCAATGCAAACGTGAAGAGGGATTTATATCGCTCTAGGCGCGATACATGTTGACAAGTCTCTTTTTCCTTCAGCGGCCATTTTAAGCGATCCAGTGCTCCTTGGATACCCTTTTTTGGCTTTAAAATCCGACATAGATCGTTTAGCTCTGCCGCGCATGCACGCAAGGGGCTATCGCGTTTTTGGCTATCCGACGCTGTCGGTTGGAAGTCTGCCGAGTTGAGCTGTTGAAGCGCAGCGGAGTTTGGATTGTTATCAACGAAATCCTGCAGCGTTCTCATGACTTTGTTAAACGACCCGAGTTCATCAACAAGATCTTGCAGATCCTGTGGCGCACGTCTCATTGCACTGATATAGCCGTAGGCGAGAGATGTTGCCGTTCCAACAAGTTGAATGACAGCGATGACGCTTGCGGCGATCCCGAGATCGGCCATTTTGGAAGTTAAGGTCAAAGACAAAGAATTCGTGATCAGCGATTGCAGTCGATGAGGCTTCCCCACATCAAGCCTTGCATGTTGTAGAGCAGATTCTGTGAAACATGATACGACCTATATATATAGCTATGCAAAAATGTAACTTAGGATATACAGCAATGCGTAGAGTACTTAAGATCTTTTCTTCATTGCATTTTATTTTGCTCATGCACATCAGAACGTTTTCCCCTACGGGGGTTGGGAAAGGCTTGTTGTACGTTACAGTAAAGGAGGCGTTGGTAAGTTCATCTGCAAGTACTCGAGTGTGAGGCAACAGCCGTGACGTCATGAGGCTCTAGGATACTAAGAACTTATCCGCAGTTGCGGAGTAAATATTTATGTAGACCCCAATCTAAGTTCAGTGAACTGGAGAAGCTCTAGAATTGATGTATCACCGAATTCATGTTGTATATGCAATTGAAGAAATTCATTTCTCGTCACTCGGCCCATCTCATGGCATGAGGCTAACTCTCGCGCACAAGCTATCAGAAAAAAGGAAAAGAAGCACACGTCGTTCCCAGCGTCAAAACTAAGAAATTCTGCCCTGAAAAGAAATAATATGACAAAAAAGAAGCCCCTGTTTCGAGCCGTAGCCTCCCGTTTCCGTTCCGTTCACCCATCAAGCATTATTACCCAAAGCATCGACGACCCAATGAAATTTCCCATTCGTAATATCATACGTCAAGCGTATAAGTGTGCCGGCGAAAGCTATAAACCCAAATCCGGTTCCGATAGTTTCCGCAAACGCCCCCACCTCCGTTTTGCCACTTATCTTCGCGACAGATCCTGAGAATTTGCTGATAAACGTCAAAATTGAACTCATAAGCTTAAGGAAAGATCCAGCAGTATCTTTCCCAGGGAATTCTTCTTTGCTCGCTGAGAATTCCTTAGCCGATACTGCACATTGCAGGCCGAACTGCGTGCAGCACACCATGATCGCTAGGACACCCTGCAGCTGGTCGGGAGCCTTGATCTGCTTCATGAGCGCCTTGAGGAAATGATACGCGCTACCAACAGCCCATGAACCTATCTGGAGATCTAGGCCCGGCTTTGGAGACGAAGAAACCGGATAACTGAAAGCTATGCCCATGAGTCCGACTGTGAAGTCCCATTTATCGAGGAAGGTAACTGTTCCAGAGGTTGGATCGGCCCATTTCATCGTACCCAAGACTGTGCTGAAAAGGGCTGTGAAAGGCGAAACTACTCCGGAAATGTAGGAATAAACCTGGGAGGCATCAACGCTGGAAGCTGTCATCAACATATCTGCCGGTGCAGATTCGGTGGCCAGTGCTTCAAATGCCATCATTGTTGGAGCTGAGGCTGTCTTTCCGACAATGGAATTCCACGAAATGCCGCCAATCTCGGAGGGTTTCTTCCCGGTTAACGCCTTGTATAATATAGTGGAAGGAATGGCGACAAGCAATGCAAATGCATCGAGCAATGTCAAATCGGAACCTCCGGAAATCAACTTGTACAAGGGAGTTAGAATAGGAATATCGATTGCTTTGTTGATGATCGCCTGAACATCTCTGATAATATCAGCCATAAGGCGTATGATCCCAACAGAAATCGTCCGTAGAGCACGAATAAACGATACTAGGATGTCGGAACCGAGCTTTTCGAAAATCTGATCTACTGAAAGGGTTGAATTTACATTGAACAACTCGACAATGTCGCTTCCGAGGGTCGTTGCCGAGTCTGAAAGGGAGCTCAGTGTAGGCTCGATCACATCTCGCCAAAGCTGTGACAACGGATCATCCCCGATCTTTTCGTAGGGTTGCACCGACGTGATACCGCCATGTTCCAGCTGGTAGTTGCACCAGTTTCCTCCAGGTGTATTGCTTGCGGCTGTTGGCTTCTCGCTGGCATCACTTCCAGCTATATCGGTTATCTGCTTCTCGGATCCTTGTATGTCTTTCAGCTCCTTGGGAAGGGTGAGATCGCGAATTGTGTTCTCAATCCCAACGAAAAAGTCATCGACGACAGTTGCGAACGATTCGACATTGTCTGCGCCCCATTGGATTGATTGATTTGCCATGGTGACAATCATCTTGTGGGTATCGACAATATCATCCCACTCAAAAAGGAAACCCAGCCACTCGATGAATTTGTCAATATCGACTCCGAGGACGTTCTTCATGACCCATGCAACGGCCTTGAGGACCTGGATAATACTCTTCAGTGCAAAGCGGAGTATCTTCCCGCCAAAATCGATGACGAAGTGCAACACGTCTTCGCCTGCCTGGATGAACCATTGCTTAACTTTATCGAACTGGCCCTCAACCCAGTGCCACGCATCCCACAAAGCGTCTTCCACATCTGAAACTGTATCTTCTGAGAATAATTCCGACTGAGCTGCTGGGCGGAATGCGCTTGCGGTGGTGATATTGGCGACGGCGGCCACGACAGAGTTGGTACTGTGTTCGGTCCCATCGCTAGGCAGCTTTGAAAAGGTATCATGCATCTGGGAGATCGCTTGGGCGGCGTTATTCACGTCGGCAGGACTTGCGTCCGATCCCGCTAGCAACTTCTCGCCATTCTTGAGTGTGGCGTTATGAAGATCGTCGCCTGACTTGATCTTGCCTAATCCGTCCTTGACTTTCATGGATGGGTCGATGACGTAGACCTGGCCACCTAGAGTCTTACCGCTAGGAACGTCTTTGAGAGTGAAGACATGCGAGCCGACATCGGAAACTGGAAGGATAATGGTTATGTTTCCCAGGGAATCGGTAGTAACAGGAACACCGTCCAACCCGATGTTGATAATACTGCCGTTAACGGTGATATCGGTCCAACCTGAACTACAAAGAAGCACATTGCTGTTCCGCAACGGCTTCCCGTCGGTTCCTACCAAATTAATGTGAGACGTGTATGATGGGAACTCAATGTTCCGACCAATCGAGGGAACCACGATTGGAGTTGGGCTCCATATCCTTGTGTCGCCGCTTTGCTCGAGCAAATTGATGGTATTGTTGTCACCAATCACAAAGAACTGTTGAGAACCGCTAGTGGGGTTCAATAAAGCTGCAAAGTTGCCTCCACCTTTTTCGCGTGATAGGAGAGGGGTGGGAGGCGTCGCGCCTGTGGTGTCGATATTCATCTGTTGATAGACGATATTATTGTCTTTGTTTTCCGCCCAGACTGAAAGTTGGCCAGCTGCCTTGGCAACGTACAATTCTTTCAGACCTTGGAAGAGGCTGTCGGATGTAACCTGGGTAGCCTGAGACTTGGAATGTGATGCTGCACTGGCTGTGAAGTGAAAGAGACCATTTCCTCCCACAAGGAGGTCGGTGTAGCCGTCTTTGTTGGTGAAGGAAGACAAGGATTTTGCGCCAGGGGGAACCACCAGGTCCGTACGGAACGACACACCAAACTTGCCCTCAACACCTATGAATTTGAGACTGTATGTGCCCTGAATCTCGTACAGAGTGAAGAGACCTCGTGCCGAGCGAAGATTACCAACACACATCGCAGTCATCTTCGCGGCATTCTCTGGAAGCGTGAGATCTGTCTTGAAGGACCAGGATTTTCCCGTCAAGTCGACTTCGATACGGTTTATGTCGACGGTTGGCCTGTCAAGACCGACGAATACAACCACAAGAAGTGGGTATCCTTTGCCATCATCGTTGGTTCCCTGTGAGTATACAAATGTAAGAAAACATTTACGTTAAAATTTATGCGGGGAGGTAACTTACCAGAAACATCTGCCGAACAGTGATGGATTTGGACTCGCCTTTCAGCAGATACGGTGTAAGGTCGCTACTAGCGGCCCAGTCGACTTCGGTAGGTTTTTTGGGCTCCATGACATACAGTCTGCTGCCCTGACCTGGCAGCCCGACCTCTGCAAACACAAGATATATAGTCTGATCGACATCTTGACTGACGCTGAAAGCCAGAGCGTTACTGGAAAGTTTAAACTTCTCGCTGAGATTGATGAGCTGGTTTTTGCCGGAGGAGTCGCTCTTGATCAGGTAAAATACGCCATCGTTGCCGATAGAGAATATCATAGGACGGAGCTGTTCATCGTGTACCACATGGAACTGAGCAGACTGAGGAATGGGCACAGCTGGAATCAGCTGCTTCATAAGCTCGGAATCGAACTTGACTTGAGCCATCTTGCGTTTCGGCTGGTGGATTTCGTCTTCGGTTTTCCCCTTTAAAGTAGTGACGCTATTCCAAACTAACGTTTCAAGGAAAGAATACCATGAGTACACCTTTGCGCTCCCGATGATAGACGATGGAGTAAGTACCTGAGTAGATTTAAAAAAAAATGCTCTGAAATTTCAACGTTACCGTCCTTTTAAGGTCTGGTTCTTTCGTTTATTTGATATAAACCCAAGAAGAGAGTATGCCAGCTGAGAAAAAAGTTGTGGTTCTTGAGGAATATAGAAAGATCAAATCGAGGTGATAAATGATATGGGTGGAGTTGATGCTTGGGAGCTGAAAAGTAGCAGGCTTTAAACGCACTATCATCATGTTTGACTTTCACCGCCTCTACTGGGCCCTGGGTTGAATCCATAGGTAGGTAAGGAAATGCCTACCTGGGCGATGCGGGGTGAACAGGTAGACTTCAGCTCCTTGACGGCGGTCAAACAAGGTATCATTAACCCTAACCCGACATACTGCAGGTTACACCACTAATTATAAGGTCTGGTCTTAATGTCAAGATATGCATGACCTACACGAGTGTCAAACCCCTGCCCGTCATGTTTACGGTTAACTCGGTTCATATAGCAGAACGGGAGGCCCGACACACATCTTTCTTCGGTTGGAATGTAACAATAGGGCTGAAACTTTTCCCTGTGGCATATAATAACTGCATATGCATGATTTATTGTATACGCGTACGTCGCCTAAACATAATTCATTCGTAATTTGAGATTGCTATTACCAGCGGTATTCAGCGACATTTTTGAAGAAAACTCAGCTGAAACGTATATATAACGGTTTGATCGGATCGTTACATCGTATTACATATTGCATGAACTAGCAGATACCACAATGTAGTAGTCGGTATGTCAAACTCTAGCAGTGGCAAAATCTCAGCTGATTTCGTCCAGATCTAAGCGATATGCGGTGTGTACTGTATGTAAGTGTGATCTGAATGGATATGATGATCGATCAGCCCTATATAGTGATTAGTAAACAGGACTGCGGGGTTCTGGAGGCATAGTGCTTTTTTGTTTTAATCATACTGTATTCACTCTATTTAGAGTATGACAGACCACTAATCCCCGACGCCTCCGGCAAGCCGGTTAGATGGCGAAGCTCCGCTCCTGCTACCCGTCGTCCCCTTCTGACAAAAGAAAGCAAAAAGATCGGTAAGAACAAAAGAGATGACACGAAAAGAGAGACCCCGCCGAACCCAGACCTCTGAACAAAGATCTCCGAACCACTACCTCCGAACCAAGACCTCATTCCTCCACTTGCTTGGGCTGTGACTTCCCGACGTCAGTAGCTGCCAGGAAGTCCATCCCCGCTTGGAGACTGCTGCCCCCCGCCCTTCGCGCCTGCACTAGGAGGCATAGTGCTTATTGCATATCGAACTAATCGAATATTGGCCGGAAATCGTACACTGCAGGTATATCTGGTTCGCAATCCACGAGCTACGTCTAGGTTTAGGATCACACATATTCAAACCCGGGCTAGCTAGTTGCATGTAGCATGGCTGAACGTTCAAACAATTGACTGCCGTTGGTTCCGATGCAATGCAATGCATCGTTCTTGGTCAGTGCTGGGATCCTTCGCTAATTCCAAGTTGTTTGATCCATATGTCGGGCACTGCATCTTTGCAAACAGCACAAAATTGAAATTTTCAGCTACTCTGTGACAGGTATCTGAAACATGATAAGCCAGTAAAGTTTATGATGTTGTTCCGCGTAGGATTATGGTTGGATATCAACCTGTGGTCCTACAGCCTGCGACTTCTGACTGCAGCAACTTAAATTCTTTGAGCTAATCTTTCTGGGCCGCATTGTCTCGGAACGACGGCATTATCATCATGCCAGTTATTATTAAGTTCAGCAAGTTGGTATTTAGTGACAGATACATACAGAGGATAAACATTTTCTGTGATGGGGATCTAATTCTGTGGATCATGAATTAAGTCAACAATCAATATAAGTACACTTAGTATAGGCGAATGCCGAATTCAAGTGTCGAATAAAGCACGTTGCCCTATTGAGGTTTCTTTGTTCCACCGGAGGCCATCTCTGATCCGGGGGGGGGGGGTTGAGATAATAATGTAAGCTTACTATCAGAGATTGAGTTACAGTTTTCATGGTCATCATGTATGGCGCTCGCTTAATGCTCGGAGGCCACTATGCAATGTATATCTGACTGAGGCTCACTGCATCCGAGGGCTACTGAGACCGGCATCGTGCTTGAGCAGAACTATGCGCCATCAAATCTGTAAAACTAGCCGAGAGCCGACATTGCCATAGCCACAATCTATACTGGAGAAATGCACGTTTACGTATACAATCGTTGCAGAAGAGCTGAAAGTTCAGCTGAGAATTGTGGAAAGGAGGATGATGTCTTCTGTTCGGTATTGTGTCCTTCACCCCGCGACAGTCAGCCCTTCGGACGATATCCATTTTCTCGCAAGGTGCTTGAGGAGATTCTGCTTGCAGTTGTTCGAATCGTTGTATTCGCTGTAACTATACTCAACTCTTTAAAATCTCACCATTCTCCATCTTTCCAATATCAAATTCAGTGATCCCAAAAACCCGAATTCTTCTGCACCCCATAGTACCCTCAATTTTACACAACCCACTTTACTCTCCATATACTTCATCGCACGATCATGGCTTCTCAAGCCGACATTTCCTCGCGCCAAATCAATACGACCACACAGGGCTACGATCAGATTGTTGCTCTGTCCCAGAACAATATCAACGCTAGTTTCGCGTTCCTCTTTGAGAACAATGATGCATTTCGAACAATAGATATCGACGTTCCCGACGAGGGAACGATGAACGCAGACATGAATCCACCAACCGTGGAATTTGTTGTCAACTCGGAGCTACACAAAGTTTACTTCTTCCTGAATTTCGATACGGGGACGTTCGAGTACTGGACCGGTCACGGTCCGAGCAGCAAGAAGCATGATATCTCCATGAAGGACTGGGTCTTTGCATTTGCAGTGAACCTGGATCTCTCCCTTTTAGACGCCCAAAGGGTGCCAGAGGATGTGCAAAAGCGGATCAAAGTACCGGGCTCGTACAGCGTCAGCCAGCTTCTCCTCGACTTCCAAACCGCCGATCTCGACGCCTTCAGTATCGACAAGAGCAGCATGCCGGGTCTTGACCTCACTCCCGGTCGGGATGTCGATCAAAAGGCATACCTCACGCTGTATCTCAATAAGTACGTTGAGCAGCTCAAAGGCGGCGAACACAACATCCTCGGCTATGCTGTCACCGTTCCGGACCCAGCCGTAGCCAACCCGTATGCTCCTACCTTCCCTCCCACCGATCTTCAGTTCCAAACGTATGCATACCGTTCGGGTGGTGATGCGAGCGCACCTCCGCAACCTGGATACAACATGCTTCTCTTCTTAGAGATGACCGAACACCGCCCTTTCCCACCCGCCGCGCTCAATTGGAGCGGCAATTGGCTCATCCCAAATATGGCAGGCACAATGGCCATAAGCAAACAGAACTTTTGGAACCGCTATCTGCTACCCAAGTTAGTCGACATCAACCACAAGACAATTGTGCACATTTCCAGCGTCAGAGTATCCGGTTTGAACACGACGTGGAGTTGGAACAAGTATGATGAAGGATTGAAGGATTACAGCTGGAAGGATACTACTAACGGTGCAACATTCCATTACGAGAGTTCACAAAGCGACTCGGAGAACGATGGGTTAGCAAAGTTCAATGGAGACGCAAACTCTTCGGTCGATAACAAAATCCAATGGACGGCTGGAAGTCCCACAATCAATGTCAGCGGGCGAACTTATATGCATGCTGGGTTGGACCAGCATATCCTCGGTATCCCCGAAGAAGCCTGGGTTATGTCGGCTGTTGACTGGCATTTCGATATGACATTAAATTCTGTGCATGACGGAAGTCTCGAGGTTAAAGTGACGGATCCTGTCGTTACTCCCTCACGCGACGACGGCGGGGACCTTTTGGGCAAGCTCGAGAATAGTATTGGCGGTAACATTAGCTCCATCGCCAGTGACATCGAATCCAACATTCTTCGTGGTCTCCAAACAGACACCTGGAAGTCACAGATTGAGAATGCGCTCAATGGCCAGCAACACTTTGTGTTTCCGGGAGGTGGTACATTCGATATGAAGAACCCCATGTTCAACAATGAAGGAGATTTGATCGTGGAACT
The DNA here is from genome assembly GCA_014904905.1 of Wilcoxina mikolae CBS 423.85. Classification (NCBI taxonomy): domain Eukaryota; kingdom Fungi; phylum Ascomycota; class Pezizomycetes; order Pezizales; family Pyronemataceae; genus Wilcoxina; species Wilcoxina mikolae. The sequence continues at coordinate 562,969 of MU122094.1, forward strand.
CACTTATAAGCAAGAATAGAAACGTAAGCCTCCCAAACCAATCTCCTCGATGTTTTGTCAATGAGAACTAACAGTTCATGCGGCAGAAATGCTCGCTTTTACCCCTGCAATTACAATTATGTCCAATTAATGACTACTTATATTGCATTCTGCAGCATTTTTTCGGTTTTTTTTTTTTACCTTTTATTTGCGATCGTGTTTAACGTTTGTTTTCCCTCCGAAAGCAAAACTCATATAAGAGAAAATTGTTGCTTGCATTGATGTTTTCACTTTCGATTACGCCATACTATTCCGCTGCCTTTGGGGTCATTTGTTGAGGCTGTCTCGCTCTCTCTTTCCTCTTGTTGCATTGTTTTTGGCTTGTGGTTGACTACTTGCGAGAGAATGTTACGTTAAGTCAGGCCCCGATAAGATAAGGCAGATTTAAGCTCTTGAATATATTTGGTGCGGCGGGATTGTTTCGGGGATGTTGTTTATACTAGGAACACAATTGTTTTTAGAACCACGGGCTACCAAGCAAATGTGTTTCTTGATTCTCACTCCTCACTGCGAGAAATGATGCCGAACTCACTCTCTTATCTATACTTAGGAACTGGTTGCATTCTGTAATGTATTAATGACAATGGCGTGGTAGAAGACTGGCCGGATCTGCTGGTTGCCGGTGCCAGGGCCTGCGTTCCGATATCGCGATTCTCTCCACGCGTGTGACCTGCGTGGCGATACTGACACTTGAGGGACCAATGATCGGCGAATGAAGACGGTCTATGCTTTCAGCTTCGCCGGCGACGGGGCCAGGGAAACGGATTCCTTAGGTGTAGCGGCGGTTCCGAAATCGTGTAGGAAGTGGCTGCGGAGTAGCGAAGATACAGTACGTTTATTCTGGGGGGCGAAGGTGAGAGACGGAGAGACGGGGGCGGGCAGACACAGCAACTGTATTGGTACAATGACGTCATACATTTTGGCATCCGCTGCGCAAACAGCTACTGAGCACATTAGAACCCTAAGATCTAAAGCAGAAGGGTTCACACTGGTTACTAGAGAGTTTTTGAATTTGGAACTAGCGGCAAATCTGGCCTCAAATATGGCGAAGCGATCCGCTGATACGATGGGGCCAGTTTTGTGGCCAGTTCCAACGTCGCAAACTCTCTAACTGGGCAGCGTATGCCATTATTAGGCTAATTATAAACGCCTGTACTCGAGGCGTGGCTAGCAAAAAAGTGCACACTACAGTTTTGAAATTCAAATTCGTCCTTACAGCATCTCTCTAGCTCTCCAATCAACTTGCGGTCGGTTCCATGATTTCCACCGCCCCCTACTTCATCTATCAAACTCTATCCCATCTGAACGAATTGCCCAAACTACTACTACTGTCCATTCTGAGCCACGTACGCGGGTGCCGGAGTTCCTGGCGGGATTAACTGTAACCCGCGCCAACGTAATTTTATCCACACCACGATGATCACAACAACACAAACAGCTGCAGTTATGATGGAGCAGATCGATATCCCTGCTATGGAACGGCCAGATAACTGGCTACCGGCAGCGTCTGGGATTGGCGTGTAGGTGGTCGTTGGTATTGAGGTTGTCTCGGGACCGCTTGTGTACAGCCACCATGATGGGTTGAAGGCAGTTGTTGTGCCATTATAATAGCCGCTAGTGCTATCGCAGATCAGGTTGACAAAAGTGCTATAACCATAGCCCGATTGGACGAATTCCGTAAGACAATAGCGGGAGGAATTCGCGCTGTAGAATCCATGTCAGCACAGATCCCGCCAGGGAGATCTTATACGAACCAAAAGAGTGTCCCAGAAACGGCCGTCTCGAGGTCGACAGTCATGCTATGCGACTGGTAATCAACGCACTCTGTTCGAGATAAACATGTGGCCCTGGTCATCCATATATATCAATACTACGTACTCAAGTACATTGTCTCTGTGTGTTAACTCACGAATCACAGCACACGCCTAGAGCCAAACTAGAGATTTGATTGATCCCAAAAACAGTGCAGTAGGAATCTCTACTGCATACACCAACATTGCAGGTTTCTGGGTCATTCCAACCCAGTGTATCCGTTTCAGCCTTGTTAAATTTTGGAGGTGATGTCGGCACCAAGTTGTTCCCCCGAGTGAAAGAGTTTTGCAGTAACGATTCCGTAGAGAGTAACGTGGCCGGTGATCCTCCAGGAGATGGCGTCAGTTGTGGTGCGCTTTGGGTTGTCGGTATTAATACCGCCGAGGAGATAAACACCGCAGCACCGAGAAGATAGCTGAGGTTATTGAAGATTCTTCGAAGCCGGTTGAATTCCATGATGATGTGTGTACCGTTGCAATTGCTCTGTGTATAATCTGAGCTTGGTGGCCGTGGGTTACCGGCTGGTTTATGAGCTTAGATTCGTAGATCACTTAGTAACTAAGCCTACACCCAGTTCTATCAAATACGGACCATGGTTATGAGCGGCTGAAGATTTTTATGAACCCATGATCTATAGATGTACCTCCGTTTACTCGCAACGGTAAGCAAAATATATCTACCTACTTAAGTAGGTATATACTCCTGGCTGGGGTTTGGGTTGACAACCCTCTGCGGGATATCCATGTATATATACTTGACAGGTGGCACCTGCATTACCCCACCACGAGTATATGTTCTCCGGTCTGTGTCCTCTCCAAGAGCCTTCCCTGCGGACGACTGGGAAGGCTTAGCAAAACAGTGTACCCGTAAGTAACGGGTGAGAAAAAGAAAAACAACATGCATAACATTCCACCCAGAGGGCTAACACCGCCCGAAAGCCAAGGATTGCTATATCCTCGAGCGAAATCAACACCACTCGGAGCTTTTCAAAGGTAAGGCGACAGGAAACAGAATATGTAAGAACGGAATTCTCCGTCCTACTCCCGCGGAGAACTTTTCCTAGCAGACTCCACGAGGCGACATGAACTGGCAGCCTTACATGACGCTTTTCTGACAGGCAAGGCGGAGCACATCGAGAACAGATCAAAGAGAAATTTTAGCGATCTAACTGAGATATAGAAGTTCCTGAGTATGCTATTCGACCAGGCTCACCACCGTAAGCAGTGTTTGGTGCATATTTACAGCCAAGGAAGTACTCGTGATGGGCATGAGCCGGCTCGGTATAAGCCTGAGGAAGGATCTTGAGCCTAAGCTCGAGTTTTGAAAGCCAGGTTTCTATAAATTATAAATCACACTGTCCCAAATTCCAGTGCTGGGGCCCTGGCTGGGTGATCTCAGGTTTCCGTGTCTCAAAGTCAGGTAACTAGACCTCGGCGGAATGGTGATGATTTCCGGGTTTCAGAATCCGGAGTGTAACGTCTGAAATCCTTTGGCCGGAATCTCGGGAGTGCTCGAGTTGAAGCTCCAGTTCGAGGATCAAGGTACTCGGGCCGGTTTCTCTCATAGCGTTCGGGTCGGCTCAGGCTTCTATCTCAAGCCGGTTTAGCTCATACCATCACTGCTCGTCAAATTTCAAGTCTCCGTCACCACATTGTCAGCGCCCTTAATTTAGAATGACTTCTCAACAAAATTACCATAACGACACATCAAAGTTGAATGACTGCAAAATCAACACCAATGTCAAAAACAACTAAATTCAGAAATAACCATTCCGCGGCTCTACCATTAGATGCACAGTGATTTCAAGCCGCAAGACACCAAGGCGGGCAGCGAAATAGATGAATATGATCTAATCTTATCGGAGAATGATCAGGGAGACTTGAAAATCCGATAGGTGGTCAGGCAGTGTCACTCGAAACTTGAAACTCGAGATGATTTGACAACTGAGAAATGTTGAAACTAACGTAGTTAACGTCCCAATGAAGCGCAGACCTACAAATAATATATATACCCAAGCATACGCGTTATTCATCGTTACTTTTCCGAGCCCCTGCATGGATCATCACTCGCTAGAAAATCGAGTGATCGCGATGAGAAATCGCTCGATGTCGAACCGAGTTGCAAATCAGGCATAAAAACCGCAGAATACACATCAGCAGCTGGATGCCCCTTATATAGTGCCTCAAGTTCATGTAGCGATCGGCAATTGTGAAAGCGACCACCCCCGAGACCTTAGGCCAAGTCTAATTGATTTGGTCTTCCATACAGTTGGGCATATCGCAGGACTGATTCATCTTTCTCCACGGCCACATATATCACATTTTGTGTGGCCACCTTGTACTCCTGAGTCATGGATCCAACCAACATGCATGAGGCGATCAAAGACAGACACTGGCAGGCAGCGACTCTGCAGCGCCGACATAAATCTCTAAAAATAGTTCCAGTTCCTTCACAGCGGGGTAACCATCGAACCACGCACAACGACGCGTACAACTTGGTATAGTGTTGTCCACTGGTATTCAACGTTTAGTTCCGGAGGTGATAGCACTGTTTTTAATAGCGTATGTGGAACAAGATTGCTCACTTACAAGATAGATTGTATACTCGTTACTCAGAAGCGATCACCAGAACGAATACAAGCGTACTCAATCAATGTAAGGAAACCTTAATATCCGCGATTTGGAGTTATGCTAACCGCGAGAACCTCGTGAAGCTTTATCAGACCATGCCCATCCAACCTCAGGCAAATATTGTGGAGCCCGTACCCCCAATAGCAGCGCTTTTTCGTCATTTGATGTCGGTTTCTACAACGGATGGTGTCAGTCTTCAGGTCCTCAACTTTCTGGATGCGTTTGGACAACGATTTGCTATCCACCCGCAGCGTACGAGTCACATTCGCGACGTTTGCCAAAATGTTAGGAATTACAACGTTCTACTTCACGAGTTGAAACTTGCCGTAGGCTTGATGAGGAACGACAGTACTTTTGTTCTAGCCCAATCAACTGGAGGGCAATCAGCAATTGCGTTCATCGTTGCGGCAACGGAGATGTTTACGCCTTCTGAGCTCATATCTATCATGTTGGACATGGCAACGAACGAGGTACCGGCAGCTCTAGATATACCATCCGGAAGAGACATAGAACGGCTGCTCTCCAATCTCTTCAATCGCTATCACGGCTTCGGTTTCAGCCACCATTGGGCCGAGACAATCACGGCAATAAGACGTATACGTGTATCACTATCCGACAACGCGGCCTTGGATGAACTGACTGTTTCGCCAAGTCGAGACGCCGCTGTTCATCTTCTACAAGCTATACTTTCCTGTCAACGCAACGCCGACGACAATGATGTCCTGTATATTGAAGGAGATGCTGGAATGGGCTGGATTGCTGCTGCAGTGTCTTGGTGGCTGTTCTCCTTAGTTAGGATAACATGCGAGGGAAAAATCATGGTGGACTGCGACAAACCTCGTTGTATAGTGCAAATTACGAAGAACACCACTACAAGATATTGGATCAAGCGGCGATTGCGTAATCTTGAACAACTCCTTCCCCGAGCAATTGCGATGGACCACGAAGCAGCCTGGCCTGAGTGGGGACTGACATATCGAATTGAAGGTTTGGTGGAAGCAGCTCTTGGTTCACTTGGTCTACCTTGCAGAGTGTGTAAGGAGGCGTGTTATTCCGTGGCAGCCATCATCTTGGGGCTCACCGAGTCTCTGTCAATTACTTGGGATGGAAGTAAGCCGCCAAAACCTTTTCGAGAGTATCTGGGCGAAAACTCCGCTCTTGATATTCGGTGGGCACTGCATAGAGCGTGTGGAGTCACCCCTAGACGCCTGGACGATTCAGTACAAATGATTGAACAAGTGGATCGTCTCATAACCGGGAACTTACCAGGCATATGTTGCACTTGTGGGGGGTGTCTCAACCGTTTTGGTCCGACTTGGTTTTCCCGATACACTAAGACCTGTGGGCTAAGGCAGACGAGGGTTCTGATCGTTGAACTGGCCTGGAAAATCCTTGCATCCATGCTTGTTGACACAGACCACAATTATATCGTTATGTTGGGAGGATCAAGCTCGAAGATTAGCTATCTGTACCCAGTTGCGGTGAAGGCTCTCAAAGGCGTGGATCAGACAATTAAATTTTCCGACCTCTTGCGTTGCGTATGCTGCGGTCTCGGAGTCGGATGGGAGGAAGAACCAGCAATTCAAATCGGCTCGGCGAAATTTGGTTGCTGTGTCTACATTCCGGCAGTAATTTGGCCCACAAGCACCCAGAGCAAGCTTTCTCGGATCAAAGTTGTCCAAGGAGCATTCATCTATCACAACACGTACTTTGGATCTCTACTGGTGAATGAAGGCAATGATGAGAGTCGACAGTGGTATCCAGGCCGTCCTGACTTGGCTCTCCAAACGAAACGGGGTGTCGCAGTGGCCGGTGTTTCGTATACAGCTCGGGACATGGTGGATGACCTTCTTATCTCCGTCAGGCTGAGGGATAACCTCGGGAATGAAAGGCTCGCCAATCCACTAAGGGCGGCATGGAATGCAGCTTGTGCTATCGAAATCCCAGACGGTGATTGCAGCGTTGGGTTCCATCGTCATGGAGATACTGCCGACGTTTCTGTTGTCTACTTTCAAGGCAATGAAATATCTTGCTTCTATAATTGCGATCTTACTCGGCGTGTGGTCTTTCTTCGCAACGGTTGTTTGAGATGTGCTGTTTCGGTAGCGGATGACGTTCAAGGTGTTATCATTAAGGTGTTACAAAACTGATGGGAAGGACAACAATCCACGGACGTTGCTGTTGTTTTAAGCCTTAGTTGACAGGCTTTGACGGTTTATAAAATTGCGGTTTTCACCGAGGATTCAAGATACGATTACTTGGTTTTACAATTTTCGTCTTTCAGCGCCCGTGTGTTATGATTGTTTTGTACTTGCCTGAAATGTCTTCGGGCTGGCACACGTTTTGGTTAGGCTAATCATGTTCAAAATACAAGTTTGGATCCAAAATGAAGTCTCATCAGTCATGATTCACGCCTGCCGTGACTAGCCGACTATCATATTGTAGATTCTCGCGAACCATTGCCACATCCGGAATTCCGTCAGCCCTGAATTCACACAACCTTTCAGCCCCATTTCCCCGCAGAAGGTTCGCCGGGCGGGGTAAACGCTGAGCAATGCACTGTTATATGCGATGATGGGTCTTTCCTGTCGTCTGGTCACTCCCTCTGCCGGTCATTTTACCAATTCTTCCAATTGTACGAGTGTGCTATCTCAAAATGAGTACTCTTGACGATTCTACCGTGCAGCGTGTTCTGGATGTCTGGTTTCCTGACCATGAGCTCACGTGCCCCACCATTCCCGAGGCCACCAGACTTTTATGGTTTCGTCCAAGCGACGAATTCGACGCTAAATGCTCGTAACTAACCGCGCTCCTCTCCATGCCTCTTTATTCAATGTATATGCTCACCAAATTTTCAGCGAGTTCAAGCCCCTCGTACAAGACCTGGCCTCGTCGTACGATAAAACCAGCATTGTCGAATTAGCAACCTCTCCGAAGCGCGCCCTAGCTCTTGTCATCCTATTGGATCAGATCTCCCGCAACCTGTTTCGCGGGACACGCACGGTTTTCGAAATCTACGACCCCATGGCACAAGCAGTGGCTGCTTACAGTACCGCACCAGAGCGCCAGTTCGACATCGGCGAGAACGGCGAATGGAAGGGATGTATTCCGTGTAGGATGTGGTTTGTGATGCCTTGTATGCATTCCGAGTCGCTGGATATGCAGTCGATGGGGCAGGTGATGGCAGAAAAGGTGTTGCAGGATGTAGATGATGCTGAGGGAAAAAAGTCTACGGAGATGCTGTTGATGTATTTGAAGGAGCACGTTAGTGTTTTGGAAGAGTTTGGGAGATTCCCCCATAGAAATGAGGTCTTGGGGAAAGAGAACACAGACTCGGAGAAGACGTGGTTGCAGACAAATGAGTTTCGGTGGACGAAAACGTAAGTTGTGAGTTGATATCATGGCACGGTTTAGGATGTCGTTGCTGTATGCAATGTCTTTACTCTATCCAGCTGCATATCATCTATCTCCTCTTTCCTCGACTTGTGTTGTGTTGGGTGACAAGTCGTGAATGTCGGAAGTGCTGACAAAGAGGCGTCTCTCTCGTCCTCCCATGCCAAGCACCACTCGTCGTTGCTGCATTTCACCTCTCACACCATGACCATAACCGCCACCCGCCTCGACTTCTCCACCACCCCTCTCTCACAATCTTACTCCCCCTTCTTCGCCCTCCTCCTCTCCAACGTCTTCACCCCCTCTGAATGCGCCTCCCTCATAACCCACGCCGAGTCCTCCACTCCATGGACCCCAGCGGTCGTCGGCTCCGGCTCCGAATCCACAGCAACCGTGTACCAAAACTTCCGCCACAGTTCCCACATCCTCCTCGACGACGCTACACTCGCCGAAACCATCTACACCCGCATCCACCCCTTCCTTTCCTCCGCCGGCGTGTGCGAGATCGGCCCAGACAGCCCATGGCTCGAAGTCACCGGCAAAAACGCACAGAAATGGAGTAAAGCACGTGGAGAAACAGGCTTCTGGAGGATGGTGGGTTTGAACCCCCGACTTAGGTTCCTGTCCTACGGACCGGGGGAATACTTCAAACCCCACTGCGACGCGCTCTATGATGACCCTAGTGCACAGCCACAGAGGAAGAGTTTTTTGACGGTGCATGCGTATTTGAGTAATGATGGGGTGGAGGGTGGGGAAACGAGGTTTTGGACCCCAGATAAGAAACATTGGGTGGATGTGGAACCGGAGGTGGGGAGGGTGCTGGTGTTTCAGCAGAGAATGTTGGTGCATAGTGGCGAGGAGGTGAAGGGGGGAAATAAGGTTACTGTGAGGACGGATGTGATGTTTGAGAAGGTGGTTGTGGGGAAGGGGGAAGGGGGAAGGGGGGAGGCATGATGCTTTGGGTGCCGGTGCTTTATAATCGTCACATACCATTACGCTCACCTTTCACTTCCTTTGCCCAGTGATTCAACAACCATATCAAAACGTCCCTCGCCGCTCAGATATCATCATCAATGCCATATTTCCAGGCCCTCGCCAGACTGATTCCAATAAAACGCAGTCTCCAATTTACCATAGGGAGGGTTTTCTATGCCCTCTTTTTGGCCTCCGAAATCCATTTTAGATCCTGTATACAATGGCGGGAATCATAGCATATACAAAAGCTGGTAACTTAGCTTAACCGGCATGGTGCAACATATAACAGGGGGTTCGAAACCTCACAGCACACTAAACGCTCAGAACGCGGGTTCGAAACCTATCGTTAAAAAGCTCTTGCGAAAGCTCTTTCGTTCAAGATATTTCCCTCAAGTTCCCCCGCAGCCGGGGCACACTGTAAACCCGATAACGCAGCACAGAAGTTAGATCTACCTGGGCATGTGGTGAATGTTGGCAGGAATGAACAAAGCATTACAATTACTATCTACCGTCTACTATTCCGGTTACTTTCATAAAAAATTGGGAATGTTGAGAGATTTTTAGTGAGACCGTCACGTCCCGAGTGCGAATTCATGATGATGAACGGCTTTCCACAAAATCTAGAGAGCAACCGTCTCACAGAATGTAGATATCGAATGCTACACGCGATACCTGATTGAATCCCACCACACCTGACACGTGTATTGCAGGGACTGCTGGTTGACTATCCAAAGCATGTCAAAATAACATCTGGGAGTCATTTTTGGCTGCTGTTGATATTAACGTAAGTGGCTGGAACGGTAGTGGGTATATGCGATCAACAGAATTTCGGTTCATACAATGATGACTGGACGTACTCGTACGTTTGACTCACCCAGCCCTGCGCCCTAAACCCTTTCTTTCAAGCTGCGCTAATTACCATCCCATCCAGAGTGAGCCAGATTAAACGAATCTAACGTCAAACTCGTGCAGGGGGCCAAAAATAGCTCGCAGAATCCCTTCAAGCGTTGCCTGGGACTCATGGAGGTAGAACAACAACAGATTCCTCTATGAGTGGTGGTGAGGCTTCCTTCCTCTATAGTTCTAGGCGGCATCGGCAGCGGTGAATGAAATCGCATGGGTTTGAGAGCTATTGGAGTTCCCATACCTAGTGTGCCTGAATTGTTGACATATGAGACTTATCGCTCTCCATTTCGATATATCCCAATCATCCTCTGCTTCCCGCTCCTCACGGCTGGCAAACTCAAGGCGGCGTGGAGTGCTTAGGATTCGGAGACAGGGGGGAGTATGAGGGCGTTGGCAGTTTGTTTGTGGGGTGGGGGCGTGTTCGTGGTGCCAGGGAGAAGTTTTGGACTGTCAGGCTTTGGGGGTGTATTGTGAGGTTTGACGCAGGCCGAGTGAGGATCTGCGGAGTGACTGTTATTTCGACTCTCTCTGTTCATATACATATTGCCCCCTTACACCCGCATTGAAGAGAGAGATTGCATATATGCTTGGGCAGTTCCTGACCGGTAGCGGGTGGTATATGAAGGCCTAGGAATACTCCATTGGAAATGCGAGGCCGAGCGAAAAGACTCGAATGCTGAAATCAAAGCCGTGTCATGCAACGGACGCATTCACACAGCATACAAGATTCGACAGTCTGTTAGCATGGACTCAGATAATAAAACGTCACTACCAGAATGGAGATGTCGTGGGCGATGTAGTCTATAAACGTCAACAAAGAAACAGCCCTGCGGTAGCCCGCTATCGTATCCGCCAGTCTGCGAAGGGTCGATTGTCCACTGATATACCCAGTCAAACCACTAATGGAGAATTCAGAATGTATTCTCCTTACAGCTGTAGAGCTGGTGAAATTGTGATATTTCAGTATGACGGAGACAAAGAAAGCAAGCCGCAGTGAAGAAGGAATGTACATAGTATGTAGATAAGCGTCTCGTTGTACTTAACACAACCACTGATAACAGGTGACGTCGAGACGATTTCACCACCACTGGGTCAATGGTACCCTACCAGAGGGAAACAAATACTGTCCCCCCTTCCTTCCCCTCCCTTCCGATCCACACCCAGAGATAGTTCAACACCGCTCGCCCCCTAAACACCCAATCTTCTTGCACCACTGAGCGGAGAATCACTAGCGGATGTGGTGCCCAACACTTCACCGCCTACAGTCGAGCGTCCTTTCGAAGGTGTGTATTCCGCCGCGGAAACAAAATTATCTATCTCGTTGTATTTCATTCCAAGATACCTATTATAATAGGTTATCCGGTAACGCCACGTAAGCTGCGTCTTTGCCACTGCCTCCATCCTCTGATTCCAGACCTCGGGGATCAAGGGGAAATTCGTAAATATCTTGCGCATACCCCAGGGGAGGGGAGTTAGTGTTGCACGGACTTTTAAGGCAGGTGTATATGTCACATATCTGTGGGAAGGGGTGTTTTGATAGCCCACGATCAACTTGCTGGGTTGTGGGGGGTTATTTGAGACATTCATTGACATTCAATGCAAAACCTGACGAGTGGCGTCCAACAAACACGGCGGATCACTCGACGGGGTTATGGAATGCGATATCCTCTGATTAGTGGCTTCAATAGCCATCGCCTCGGAATAGAAATCCAGAAGGTATGACACCATGAACTTGTTGGTCGCTGGTTGAAGCAATGGTGAAACCACAGTGCAAGATACCCACCCAATACGACAGACCGATTCGAGGTTGTGATCTAGCGATGCATCGAGAAACAAGTCATCAATGCACTACCACACGTGAGTTTAAGGCCATGACGTTCCGATGGTTGAACTTTGCCGAATGCGCACGCCAAATACCAGATGTTGGTGATATGGCCTTTTCACTATTTACATCTCTACACACTGACGCGAGACCCCATGATTTATGCCACGATTCCCAATCGCATATTAGTTCCGTGCAATAACCCTCTCATGTTCTTCTTCAACAATTGGAGCTGCGTGGTGGAAAGAGAGTTAATTTTTCCAAACACAATCCACGGGGATCAAGGTTTCCGGGTATTCGGACAAATCAAAGTCAATAAACAGCAAATATCACTTTATTTCGCGGCGGCGGATGAAAGTTTTACGAGGAGTACACTTCCTACCCTGCGACTACAGCGGGACGTATGATAACCGCATGGATTATAACGAATGGTTGAATTCCCTCAATCGCAGAGTGAATTCAATGATGCATGTACATATGCCACTTATGCCGCAACAGGAATGATTCTGGAACTAATCTCACGTCACCTTTTCGGGGTTCCCCGCATCAAGAGGCAGGTGGGTGATATATCTTTCCATATAAAACCCTGCAGAACATGCGTGGAACGCTTCACGACGAGTTAAAGGTAAGCCCGCGGTTTATTCGCCGCAAAGGCAATAATCCATCGAATAAGAATTCATAAACAACCCCTCCCCCCCTCCCTTCTCCCCTCCCCTCCTTTCATCGACAAAAACCACACCTTGGAAACAACACACACCTCGTTCGTTTTATCTGCTGCGGACACAAAGCACACCTCCGACAACTTGCACGTGCACTATGAGTGAGTAGGCGACAATGCGCATGTCATTCAGTGCCCCGCCAGTTCATACCCAGCAACCTCCTCGTTATGAACGCTCACCTCGCCATCCAAATCACCATCTTTACGTTAGCAACTCTCGTGCACGCCGGCCGGATATACCTCGACATTGTCGCGCGGCGGGGGATCGCTTCGAGGGCGAGTTTGTTATGGGCTATCGTCGGCTTCGCATGCTATGTTGTCGTGTTCGCACTCGAAATGTGGAGGAACAAGCATAAGAACGCACTCGAGGTATTGGCTGCGCAGAGGATGCTAGCGCCGGCGGGGCTTTGGGCTCTGAAGGCTTCGGTCGCGAGTTTGTATCCGTTGCTGGGGGTACGAAGGGCGATCGTGCGGATTGCTATTGCGTACTTGGTAGTGTCGTTCGTGGCGCTGGGTTTGGTACAACTCCTGGTGTGCCGGCCATGGGTTGCGGGCTCGAGCGGGTACTGTAACCGGACGCCGGAGGTCGTGGTTTATACCGCACTCAACCTTTCCGGGTATATCTTGGGTATCCTATCCATCCTCACCGCCTTCCACAGGTACTGGCTAACTAAGGCACAGTGATGTCCATACCGCTAGCTTGCTGGAGATATCTATCCCACAAACACGCGATCGTAAGCATGCAACTACTCGCGGGTGGGCTGTGCGCCATCAGCATCACGCACAGCATTCTCACTCTAGGCCTCGCCAACCATCCGAAACTACTACTTCCCGAGATTCTAATAAACCCGGAGCTCTCCCTCGCCTTGATCACCGCCTCTCTCCCCTCCCTTTGGACAGCGCTTTCCCGCGGCGCCCGACATGACGGTCCCTACTCCGCCCCTGATATATCCAAACGACAACCCGACACACCAACGGATATGCGGGATCTGGTAGCCCTCAGCGGAAGGTTCGACCCTCGACACCTTGGAGTGCTTCCGGATTCCATACCGGGGAGTTTGAGGAGCGAGGTTTCGACGCCGAGACCGGTGCAGGAGGATTGGCAGGCGGCGAGTATGGATACATGGAGATCGTTTGCTAGCAGATATAGTCGGGATGTTGTGACGCCGCCGTGTGTGGAGCTTTGGGAGATGGATTTGGAAAGGAGAGGTCTGGAAAGTGACGAGAAAGATGAGGGACATTGTGAATAGCTTACTAGTATGTATATTGCGCTAGCATACGGCTGCCGGTTTGCAGTTGGCCTGTATATATGGGTCGGACGGAGCATGGATGGGATGTTGTATGTACATATAGGATTTGTGCTTGACTATCAATTAAGCTTAATGGACCGTTGAAGGACTAGTATCCACGGGGTGCTCTTGCAATGGCAGCCGGCAACGGCGGGATACTAGGGGACCTTGGGGTCGGGCACGCCCAAACATCAAGGCTCAGTACAGGATCTTCGGAGTATCAGAACCACCTGCTCTATTGGCGTAGGTTTTGTATCAGTGGTGACGTCATGACATGAAGTGCGATAACTTGTTTAACTCTGGAGGAGCAACGATGTGCTATGGTGTGACAATACTGATAGTTATTGTCCAGGGAGGGCCTTCATACGTGTTCGGGGAGTCTGTGGGTGTATCACATCTACATGGATGCATCATGCACGGTTGTCAGAGCATGATCAAGGGTCGGGTGCGGCGCTGAGATCGTAATATCCCCCTCTCCCTTGATAGAAATGATTGCAGCGGTTTGATCTCTTGGGTCTCAACGGGCCATATGAGTTCCGGAGATTCGTGTTCCGTTCCGTGGGTCTGGTACACCCGCAATTGCTGCCAGCTGAGGCACCCGTCTCGTGCAGCTGCATTGCGGGGTGCACCGGCCAGAACACCACAAGTCGACGTCGTTGGCGGTAGCCGTCAGCCGAGATGTGATGAGTACAAAAGAAGAGTGTGATTCTAATTGTCTACCGTTCAAAGAGAAGAGAAAGTAGCTGGCTTATATACGAAAGAAAAGCACACCTAACCCAGAGACCCGAGTGCTATCTCATGTAGAGCTGTAGAGCTAGGCTTTGTTGAGCTTACACCTGGAACTAGCCACTCGGTCGAGACTAAACTCCACCACTGATGTCAGACCTCCTATGCTTAGTGCCTCCGGCAAATACAGAAACTCCTTCGGCCGAACTTCTGTCAACAAGATGTGCTGCTCGGACTGGATCTTCTCGAACTGAGATATAAGCTGGGTAAACCTGTTCGATCAGTGGGGACGATCAACGTCAGATATTGACTATGGTGCAGGCCAGTGGCGTTGCAGTTGAACCCAGTTTATGAAGGTATAGTCAATTGTTTGGTTCGATGAGAGCTCCATCATTGCTCCGGTCTGCGAGGATAACGCTACACTGAGCAAGAGGCAAGATATGAGACGTCAATGTTTAGGATAGCAATTTATAATATACATAAAGAACAACCCATTTCAAAACCTGCACGCAAAAAGCTCCTACCCTATTATATGCCCATTCCGGACATTCCGGTCTATATATATCATAAGGCCTGTAATTAGTATGCTAAACTATCAATTTATCTACGATAACTAGAAACCAAAACGGCCATTCATGATTCCTCACTCGCTTTTCTATTTTATTTTCAAGCTAGCACTATGGCTTCGAACGATCAATCTCAGTATTCTAGACTAGGACTGGGGTTTACCATCAGCCGGCGCAGCGATGTGAAGAAGTCAAGTAATAGTGATGATGTACGTTGGTATTGCAACTATGAGCGATTCTGCCCAATACCGTACAAAGACCACGAATCCAAACCTCTCCATAAAAACCCACAATCGTGCGTACCCTTCTCCCCTTGTTTAATAATCTACCACCGTATAAACTCTCGTCCACAACAGCGTCGGAGCCGTTTGCCGAAGAGTTCCATAGCCGCCCGGGTACCAAATTGTACGTAATTCTAGAGGGTCAGCCATAGACATGGGATCAAAACGACAGAATGCTGTGAATACCTTTGACCTGTTGAGTCCTAGGCCATCTTGATGCGTATTTCGAAACCCTGATACTCTGGTTTGTGTTGATATCTCTGTTAATACCAGATTGGACGAAGGAAGCTCTCGAGTGTTAGGATGACTGCCAAATGAGTGGGAGAAGTTACGAACGTGCATTAGTAGATCTTTTAAGCAGAAATGGCTCTAGTGTGAGCAGAATTACTGCTTGCCGGATACTTCGAAGGTGAGCGGAAATTGGGGGAGGCTGGTTGCGTTCGACAGCACCATCACATGTAGATAGAAATTGTTGCTCAAAGGGGATGAATATTGCTAGTATCAATGAATCCCAGTGCTGAAGCTCAGCGGATTTTGAAGATGGGAACAGTCTTGGTAACGAAGATCCCGTACCCGTATTTTTCAACCGTCGGGAAATTCGTTGTTCTCGTCCTTCGTAATGAATCTGCGAACTCTTCAAGATCTTATCTCGTTAAGGTGCCATCGATCATCGTGTTTCGATTCTCCTCTTGGTAGTAGTGATTCGTGATGGTTAGTTGATTATGGAGTGAGTTAGAGAGAGTATATGTGAGAGAGTGTGTGAGAGAGGGTGTGCGTGTGTGTTGGGAGAAGGGTGTATTGGTGGAGTAGGTGGAATCGGGTGCTCAAGTGAGCTGCTCTCTTTGTGGGTAAGAGAGAAGCTGCTTACTGCAGCGGTACAGCGCAACCACATCACATCTGCCACTCACTCTGTATATCGTGCCCTACGTCCTACATCTCTTTTTGGCTTCGACAGTCCTCAAAACTAGAACTCTGCATGCCCCAAAAAAGTCTCGCCCAGACTCTACCACCACCCCACCACTACCAACACCACTACCAACCCGAGCATCCAAGAGACAAACGAGCAACAATACCACGAAATTGCCTCCCGAACCCTGTCTAGTCTGCCACGGAGGTACTATACGACATTTCTGACCACATCAAAGACTACTCAGACCTGAATGCCTTGGCGCGTACCTGTCGAAAGCACTACCTTCTGCTCTCTCCACTTCTCTACCGGCGCGCGATAGAGATAATACACGCGGATTCCGACTGGGTTATGGTTTATAAATTTTGGCCCACAATAACGCGGCAGGACGCCGTCGAGAGTATCAAGATATTCTGCACCACGGGATGGATATCTCAGTGCTGACGTTTGGATAGTTCCCCTTGATATTTATAAATGAGCAGTGCGTCGGGGATGATCCTTTGACCAAAGAATCATTTCTTTGAAGTGGCGTATAGTTGTCGGCTTCATTTCTGAACGAAATCCTTCTATACACCATCGGGATGTTACCTGCACCCCCAGTTCTTAAGCTCCACAAAGTTTGGCCATAATGTGACGACGATCATCTTCTTCTCACCAACGTTCTCCATATCGTTTAACCCTACATCGACGTCTATTCATCAGAACAGATTTGGCTGCAGTGTATATCCCCGCAGTTTTACGGCTCGGCGTAAGCTTACCAGTGACCTAGAGGGGTATCTGCCGAGGTCAGGACATAGGCGCCCGGATGGTCTAGTGGTATGATTCCTGCTTTGGGTCCAACTCGAAAACTCTGCAGGAGGTCTCCGGTTCAAACCCGGATTCGGGCCATAATCTTTTATTTTTTTGGAACAGGCGGATTGTCGGAGGAGGAATAGAGCGCTGGTGGTGATGTCAGGCGGGGAGCTCCGGTGACGTATATGATAGGAGGTACTGGTGGATGGTCGGTGGGAGTTGGTTCAACAGTTTGGAAACACGGATCCGTGTCTGTGTTTTGGGGCTGCACTGGCATACCAGCAGGGATG
This sequence comes from Wilcoxina mikolae CBS 423.85, assembly GCA_014904905.1. NCBI lineage: Eukaryota > Fungi > Ascomycota > Pezizomycetes > Pezizales > Pyronemataceae > Wilcoxina > Wilcoxina mikolae. The sequence goes on from MU122094.1 coordinate 580,115, forward strand.
GATGGGAGACCGTTTGAGACCGGAATTGTATGTATATATGTATGAGTAGGTCATAGACGTCTGGAACTGTATCTCTGACTTACCCTAAGAATTAAACTTTGCGAAAAACAGATGCGGTGTAATCAAAGGGCCAGCTCATGTAGCCAGTTCGGTTGAGCCGTGAGTCCAACTCTCTGCCTCCCATTGAGTTGTATCGGCGAGGATCCCGTGATTTGCAAAGCTGTAGCAGAGACGGAGCCAAATGAGAAGAACAGAATGAGGCAGAGATTTGGACTCGGCCTGTCTAGACGTTATCACTGTCACAATCTCCATCTGATAGTTTGATAGTGGTACAGCAACATCAGCCTGAACTGTTGTGAATGCACTGCATAGAGATTCCCGTCTTTGTGCTAGTCTTGCCTCGTAGTGCCGTGTTCGGCCATCAGCTCGGAACTTGGACGACACGCTCAACCTGGACTAGTGTGAGCTCCTTGAGCTGGGCTCTCCATGAACTCTAGGATGAGGCGTGCAATCGGACCGAACATATTGGACAAATCGTACATATACTTTAACTTGTGAGGTTGAGCTATACGACTACCAACTATTAGCAGATGTTACCGATTGATTGGCAAAAGGTAAATATTACTCACGATGCTGCAAGCATGTCGATCCATGACCAAACCGACTTAGCTTGACTTTGTTGAAAACTCTTTCGCCGGACTGCTCGCTCACGAATGATTGCGGCATGTAGACGATCCAGGGACGGACAACAAACCATCTAGGGACGAGACGAGGCGAGATCTCAGTAGAGCCCGGGATGTCTTGTCTTGCGGCGTCCACGGTCTCAAGTCCCGGGTTGTGTTAATAACCAAATCCACTCCGAAAAGAAATGGAGCGAGCACAGTGGCAGTATTAGACCTTCTGCCAGACTGCTCGCTCAAAGATTGCAACAACGTGTAGGCGATCCATCTAGTGTTATGCACGGGACGAGACGAGGCGAGATACGGTTAGAGGAGATGACGTCTAACGATTGAAATTGTTTTTCAGAAGCGGCGAGAAAAGAGGGTGCAAGAAACGAAGCGTTGGGATAGTGGTTAGAAGTAGGGAGAAGTTCGCTGTGCTCTTTGATGCTAACCCTAAGAAAAATATCGGGTGTGATGTCAGATAAACCAATGATCATCAGAACCACTAAGCATGAGACCAAACGTTAACTCTTTTGCTGGAGACCGCGTCACCGCTGACTGTCACGACAGCGGCGCCGGAAGCTCGTTAATCAATTAAACATGCTTTCCTGCTGGTCTTGTTTGGAGACATTATATAAAATTATATCATTACATCCCACACACAAAATCTGTCAACATTGACGGTCCTGAGACACGGTGTAGGGGTGAGATGGATCACTTAGTTGTTTGAACTTGTTTCAATTGTTTCAAATATCTCCATCCAACATAGCTAACTGAATTCCCTGAGTCTCTATTGTCACCACGAACCGGCCGGGTCTGTGAAGTCCCACCCTGATCAACAGTCCCTCCCACCTCCTTCCCTCCTCCCGTACTCTCTCCCAATTGGCAAGCCTCATTCGAGTCGCCATTATCAAGTCTGCTGAACCCCCAAAGACTGGTGCGGAGAATCTTTCATGGTCGCCATTTGCTTGCCCTCCCTCTCTTGATTCTTCGTAGCTACATGTATTTCTGCGAGCACAGTCGGAATTGTTTGTCAAAGGTAGGATCAGTCGTTCGCAATAGCTCTACCAGCTATGGGTTCGTTTTCGTTTGAGTACGAAGGGGTCGCTGATGCAGAATTCTCCGCATATAGGACTAAGGCCGAAAGAAAATGGTTCTGAGATTTCATTGCGAGGCCGTAGGGTGTCTGTCCTAGCTCATCCCTCATATGGAGAAGGGTTGATGCCGAGGGCAGAAACTCTCTACAGGTACCATGGACATTTGGGATCCCGAGGATGTCTCCAGCGGCGATGGCATTAGCATTTGGGATCCCGAGGATCGCTCCAGCGGTGATGGTGTTGGCTTTCTCACAGGCATAATGTAGAGGCGTTTTACCGTAAGAATCGCTCATCAACGGGTCGGCACCGGCATTAAGAAGAACAACAACAATGTTGCCCACTATATAGATATTCCGAACATCTTCTAACCGTCCCAAAATGGTGTAATACTTCGCAGTCGCCCCTCTTTGACCTTGAAGCTGAGTATTGGCACCTAATCCTTGGAGTAAATCCCCATTCATATACTCAGGCATATATTTTGCCGGCTTTGCTAGGCACGCAACATGGAGAGCTGTCCGTCCGAACCAGTCGGCCATATCTACTCGTGCGCCCGAGCTCAGTAAGAGCTGCACAATCCCGAGCTGATTACTGCCGATGGCGACATGTAGAGGAGTTTGTCTTTGGCCGTCTCTAGCATTGACGTCGGCCCCCCGGCGAATCAAATCCAAGAGTGTTGTTTTGAGTTCGCCCTCGCTGGCGTCAAAGATTCGGCTGGATCCGCTCGCTACAGCATGAAGAGGTGTACTTCGATATCGATCCTCTCTACAGCGCATCGTTGGATCTACCCCCGCCCTACAGTGCATTTTTGGATCTGCCCCCGCCTCCAATAGTGCTCTAAAGTCATCCATGGGGATATACAAGAGTAAAAGGCAAGCATGAAATGCTTCATTGAGAAGTTCCAAGGAAACTGATCCTTCGGCGGCTTGAAGCAGTGCCCTTACCCACCCTCGGCAAATCGAAGCCTTCGAGTACTCCACAAGAGGTTGTTTCGGAAATTCTGAAGGCATGATGGGTTTCGCACCCGCATCCAATAGAATTTGGAGCACATCTTCGGGCTGGCTAGTGTTGTCTCCCTCCAGCACTGATAGGATTGGGGTACAATCATCCGTCTGAGCATTTGGGTCGGCGCCTTGCTTAAGGAGAGCCTTAACCACGCCCGGCCCAGAGTAAACGCACGCCTCCATTAAAGGTGTACTGCTTGCGGGGCCTCGAAGGTCGACCTGTGCTCCAATTGCTAAGAGCGTATCAACCGTAGTAGCAGAACCCCAGGATGCTGCCCACCAGAGGGCGGTATGGCCTTCCTTGTCGATGGCATCAATGGGTGCGCCAGCTTCAACAAGAAGCTGAATAACTGGGTAGATCTTCCAAGTTCTTCGTGACGCATAGTGCAAGCAAGTTCGGCCGGTATCGTCTACGGAGGCGATGCTCGCGCTGGCACCAGCGCTGAGCAGCTCTCGAATAGGGTATCCGCTCCAACAATGCCGGGATATCTGAATGAGGGGTGTGCTACCGTCATCGCTGCGGTAGTTCGGATCGTAGCCATAGTGAAGCAGGAGTTTCAGGACGCTGAGATCGGCGTCTTCGCATCCAGGGAGTGAGATCCTAGCAGACCTGAGTGCCCAGAGGGCCATCAAAGAATCACCACTGTGGCTGGTGGCATAAATATTGGCTTTATTCTGCAAGAGAAATTCGACCAGTTGAGAGTGGCCACAGGTGACGGCGGTGAGAAGAGCTGCCCCACTATGATACATACCACGGCGGGAGTTCCTGGGTTGGATGTCTACCGGCACACCTCTTTCAAGAAGTGTTTGAATGACGTCCACGTAGCCATTCTCCGCAGCCCAGCTCCACACTTCGTAACATAGACTGTCCCCGCTCGTACAATCCCCTAATTCAATTCCGCCTGTCAAAAGTGCCAGCATAATGTCCGGTGCCCTGTCGTCTCGTGCATTCCCGAAAATTGTGTTTAGGGCCGCCTTCCCGGGGGGTTCGGATGTCAGAATTTCGTTTTGACTAATTTGTCGGAAGACGTGCTCCTTCGCAATTACCCATCCGACAGTATCGTACATGATCCGGAGTATAGGTAGCAAGCACAGGCGTCCGCTGACCACCATTCGATGCCTCACGATAGTAACAGCCCACGCCGTGCAGACAATCACTAATAAACCATCCACGTGGGCATGCAAATATGGTGCCAGAGTTACGAGTGCTATGTTAAACGTCGCCATCTCTATAAGCATAGTAAAAAGTTCCCAACCATTGCCAGTCGGTAGCAAAGTGGCTGAAGAATTCGCAATGCCACTACTAAACGGGTCGATTTTCTTTTCTATTGCTGAAAGCGTTGCAACAGACGAACTCGAGAAGCGAACAAGGCGTGAACCGTAATCGTTTAAGTGCGGCCAAAGTTTCGGAACGTATGACCTATACCAAGAAACCGCGCTCACAGTTGTCTCCGGTATTTGCTGCAGAGAAGACGATGTGGATATATCGACGCCGCAATCAAGAAGCTTCCGGATAACAGCAAGGTCTCCATTTTCGATTGCGATACAAAGCGCCACTTTCCGATGTCCGTCCATTGTGTTCGGGTTCGCACCTCTCTCAAGTAAGTCGATGGTTTCTTCAGTTCGTCCATGATAAATACAGTCGATCAGTTCTGTAGAGAGGGAGCTCTGGGTGAGGAGCGTTAGCAGTATTCAACTGATCAGGGCCCGGAGAGCTTTAGGAGAGCTTGAAGAGAGCTCCAAGGGAGGGGGACTACAATACTGCGCTGCGAGTATCGACGATCTCGGGGCTTCGATGCCAAAATACTCCAAACTGCTGGAGTCATTGCGTATGTCGATGCACAACAGTGATCTTCGTAGCTGACCGTTTGCGCTACTCGTCGAAAAATCAAGTTGGGACACCTACAACCCTAACCCCATAAATTCCAGGTCAACATGGGCGCTTAAAGCAGGGGTAGGGGTTCAGGTGTCCCCATACTTTGACATTTCGACGAGTAGATACATACCCGCTAGTTCTCCGCATTCACAGCCTCACTTCAAATTGGAGGTCCCATGCGGCTCAAATCCCATGTAGTCGCTATACATCCTTCCCACGAACCCCGCCGAAATGGCAGACTGGTCTATGGTCCAAGTTGTCCTTGCTGTTGCTTTGCTTCCCTTCGTTATACAAGGCTTCTGGTTGGGTTTTATCAGTGGTTGTTTTCGTCGCATAATGCTCCTCATTGCAAGCGAACGCGGCACTTGCGAGCGACTGCTCTGGTCTGAGGCCGACGATATCCCCGACGGTCCTCTTCATGTGTGTGGACCGCAATTGTGTCAACATCCGGGCCACGCGCCGAGCTCTAAATGTTGGACGATGACCTTTGGAGGAGTGTATCGTGCCAATCCAGCCCGTCGAAGGAATCGGCGTCGGAAACCAGATGGACTACCCCTCAAACACGAATTCCTCTGCACCGACCGCACGACAATCCTCGCGTTCATTCTCTGTACAATCGACAATTTTTTGCCTCATGCGTTAGTCCAATGGCCACCTCCCTCCATGTTCGACCTTGGGAGTGTCATAGTCGCAGCAACTCAAGATCCGCGCACTGGCATTGTTCGGGTACACGTTGAAGGACAGTTTAGGAGACACCTAACAAAAGTCGAAGCGAGCCGCTTGCTGAATGGCTATCCTCCATTCTACCGTGAGACTCTCCAGTGCGGTTCAGTCGATATACCTTCTCCGATTAAGGATGACAGCTATGTGAAGAGGGGTGGATGGGTAATAGGCGTTGGGCTCAGTAATACAGCGCCAGTTCCAGTTTACATGGACTGTATCAAATACACGGATGCTCAAGGCAGAACCAGGCCCCGAAGCGGTGTTTTTTGGCAATCATTCGACTGGGTCCTCATGATCCTCAAGACGAATATCCTCCCACTCTTCCCGCATGACAGAAATATCAACGCAACAATCAATGCAATTGTGCATATGGTCCAAAATGAAACGGACAGCAACGGTGAACCGTGGTTGGTCGGCAGTGACATCGGAAGAACACGCGGGAATCTCTATCGCCCAGAGTGTATGCGTGCACTAGCAATATTCAACCAAACGGCTCCACTTCCACAATCACTACAGGAGACTCTGAGAGCCGACATTGAACCAATCTTATTACCAGTTTTGACCGCAGCGTATGAGGGGGTTAGGAGATGTATAGAGTATATGAAAAATCCAGGTCGAGAGTTAGATCGAATGTTGCCGGAATTGCTTCTGCAAAATTCAGAGCTTTTGTATGCCGAAGGTTGCTTGTAGATGTTTCCAAATTTTTATGACCAGGGCGGAAACTCTGGCCGAAGAGTTTGGTGTATCGATGTAAGAGCAGAGAGAGGTTGGGAGGAACAGCTGAAGCTAGGTTGGCGGAGGTACGCATAGTATGAGGTGGTAAACTACATGTACTCGATATGGGGCTAAGATCTCACGATGTTGCGCATGACTCCACAAGCATGCTACATCACTCTGGACAAAAAACTCTATTGACGGTGCATCGCTTCCGCCAGGATGTGCTCCGCTTAGGCCAACCGAGATTATTGGTCAACCATTGAATCACTTACTACGACGGGATAAGTCTTCAGCAACTCCGGCTTCGCTCTATCCGCGCCCATATTGACGTACTGAAAGATCTTCCGGATGAGTGCGGGCGTGGTTGAGGCACGGAGTAGGGTTATGGCCTCTGACGCCATACCATGATGATTGTTCCTGCGCCGATTATATACGCTCTGGATCTGCGATGGTCATTCTCACGAATAACAGAGCAAGCAGAACTGCCACTTGACTTCTATTTGCTATAATATACTCCGCAATTAAATACCAACCACAATCTTCTCCCTAATGCTAATCCCGTGTAGTGAAATGACTCTATCCAAGAAATACACTTCTACTCGCAGATGCCAAACTTATACCTTCTTGATCTTGGCATCACATTCCCAAACAACCCCTCTTTCCAGAGACCGATCAGGAAGAAATCCTTGGAGGACATCCCAACCTCGCATTTCACCTACGGGAAATCGACCCGTCGCAGAAATGGAGCTTGCTTCGGAAATGGATACCGGGCCTTAAAACGTGGTCTTGGCTCCCACAGGGCCGCACCCTAATGATACTGCAAGTTTGTGGGGCAAACCTTCTTTTAGAACCCAAATAGGGTGTGAATGCTGACACGGATAGTCGAGTTTGTGTGGACGTACGATGAAATCCTCAACCCGCTGGGTTTTTTCAAACGATAGAATCCGAGCTATAGTAACGCTTGAGAAAAAAAATTCGGTTCATGATCCGTGATTCGCGCGGGTACCTATAGCTATCGATGAAAAAGCAGCAAGCAAATATATAAATAGTGAGAGCAAACCGGAAGATCATCCCCAAAATACGGCGTCAAAACCCCAACTCCCAACTGCTCCCGACATTCCTGCTGCTTGTTAAACAACTGAACAGGAATTGGAGTCTGCGCTCTTCCATACCGGCCACCTCTACCTTCTTTCGGCCGACATATACATGCCCGGCCTTGACCAACTGCATACAGCGCCCTTGCATGCTTCCACTCTCGCACGCAGCGGAATCCATGTGTCCCGTCACCTATCACTCAGTGTACCAAGCGCCAGGAATCGCGAGCGTTGAACTCGCTTCACCCCAACCTGGAGACACCACCGGGGACGATGGTGCGTCATAATAATCCTGACCATCCGGTATGTCACGATAGCTCTGACTGTCCGGCATTTCCACGTCGACGCCGACGTCTTCATTCTCATCCAGCCATAGATCAAGATCAATAACCTGCTCACCCGACCACAGATCAAGATCAACGCAGTGATACCTCTCGCGCAAGCATGGAGCCGCCTCTGGATGTAGGTACCGATCCCACTCACCAAGGTACCGACAAATCGTCGGCTCATATACCTTTCGCACGTAATCCCTAATACCTTTGATAATAGCCAGCAGCTCACGCGCTCTCTCAAAAACCGTGATCCTCCCACCCCAAATGGGACTCAGAACCTTTCATCACGACCGTCAGCATTCTCTCTGGTACTATAAGTCACAACTGGGTATATACTTACTACCGCGGACGCACCCGCACGGTATGCTCTAAACCCGCACCAGACATCAAACTGGCTACCCACACACGTAACCGCAAAAACACAGAGCCTATCACCATTTGTATTTCTGGTGTCTTGATACTGCCTAATCCGGACGACATCTTTCACATCGTGCGGCTTCCTCGCAACATGTTCAAGTAACTCCAAACACGTATTTGCGTTATTCGCTGCCTGGTTTTCAACCTGGTAGCTATTCCCGTTGAGCAATCCTTTCGCTTCGAAAATACAGAACGGGAAGGCGTGTTTGTGTGTTTTGACTATGGATTCGGGGGTCGCTGTGGAGTGAGTATGGGTCTTGACTGAGTTTATTCAGAAGCTGCTTGTTTAGGTGAGTTGGGGGTTGTGAGGATTCGAATGGGACGAGAGCGTAGGATTGGTCGGGGATTTTGTATTTGTCTCGGGAGTCTTTGAAGTACGGCTTTGATATGCTTGAGTTTGTGGTTAGCTTCATGCGTAGGACGAAGGGGGGAGTTACGTACTGATGGAACGCGCATTCTGTGCCGCTGGTGTCTCTTGCCTCGTTCCCGAGATCTGGAGGACTGATGTCTCCAAACACCAGACGCACCAGCTTGAACTCTAGGCTATTTTCTGGTTCGACTCCCGCCTGAACTTCGTGTGCGGTTCTTTGCAATTTCTTTGCGTTACTCCGGAGCTCGTTGTCCTTTTTCCATCAGCGGATGGTTCTTCGGTTGGGATATGATACTGACCTCGCAGTTAGGATTGCAAATCAACTCATCGAACCTCTTTTTCACGTTCAAATAACTGGCTGGTATATTCCACTCCGTAGCGTCTTCAAAGTCAGGATCAATATAAATCCTCCGCTCATGGAGTTCTACATTTCTGTATTCCCCATCAGTAGCTCTAAAGATTTGTTGTGGTGGGACTTGTCGAGTTCCTCCACTCGGTCTTCGGGACGTGATGCGAGTCTGTGGCATGTCAACTGTTTACAGTTTACCGTTTGCGAAGGTTCGCCAGATTTATAGATACTTACTGTCAACGACCGTCAAGATAAGCGGTGTAGAACCAAGCCTTGCGGTTGTCTCCCCCTATTATCCGCTGCTATCTTTGGACTGTTACACGCACCCCGACGTTTCACCCCAAACTCAACGCGGACAGCGCGTCTACTGCGCCCGGCACAGGCTGCTATATTAAGTCCCTTTCATGCACAAGGTCCACTCAAGGTACATGATGAGCCACGCAAAATCGGCGGCGAGTGATGTCATATTCATAGGCAATCACAAGGCTGTTTAGTTACCCTAGATCTCATCCCCTTTTCTTTGCCTGACTCAAGACGGTCTAGATCTTTGACCCACGGCTGTCTCTACGTTACATAACATTTAACTTAAAGTTTAAACAGACCACGGGCCGCGGCGTCGTGATCTAACCACAAGCGCACTCGATCCCACGATGCATATGTCGCCGACTTCTCTGAGCGAAACATTGGGGTTTGCAAGGCGTACTCTGTACGGTTCGCAAGTATCTCCAGATGGATTTTATTGACCCAATATTCGTTCATCAGGCAACAGTACTCTCATCCCAGACGAACTTGGGATCCAGAGTCAATTGAGTGCATTTGTGCATTTGTGCATTTGTACAGGATAACTTTCAGCGCGGGTAAACGCTCGCCCCCAACGACTCTCCTTATTGATAGCGAGGGCGGAGAGAAGAGCTTGAAGGGGTCAGCCCGTGTTTTTAGATGCATGAGAGATGCGGAGGTGAAATCTGTACCGACCCTGTTTGTTTTGAAGCAGACTAAGATACCGCCCCGGCGAAGCCATTCATGATCATCAAGATCTGTAAGAAGATATCCCACCCGATTTATGTAACACGTAGGAGGCAAGACTACAGCACAGCTACCCACGTTATCGGGACTTTTAGCTCTACAGTAGTTAGAACAAGATCGAGATCCGCTATCGTTCTAATCACCTGTACGCGGTCTTGTAATAGTATTGAACCCCAAGGTCCGGCGAAGCAAGAGCTGGAACTGTACCGAGCGAACCATAGATGGATAGATAATGAAAGGAGATTTGGAAAAAGAAAAGAAAATTGGAAACGATTTATGAGAAGGCCTTACAGACTGCTGGAATGGTGGATACGAACATGATTACAATGTTGGAGGGGCCACCAGAGGAACACGTCCAATTTCAAAATCCGGCGAGATAGATCTTTCATACATGCTGTTCCTCCCATCTGGAGATAAGTACACATTTGGCAGTCCAAGTCTCTGGACCACACCCCGGAACCTCCGGTATGTCGATTCGTCGAACATCCGGATCGACTCCTGTCCCTCAATGCAGGCAATCACATTGTAGCCAGAGTTGATGTTAAGAAAGGTTTCCTAGTCGAAATCGAGATTGTAGCTGCTTCGTCGTCCTCCACAATGTAGTCTCCAACCATAGCACCACCAGGAAGTCCGTCCTCACTAGAGCCCTCGGTTGGATCGCATGAATCTCGGAGACTTCCTCTGCGTACCGTTGGGTGTCGTTTCGGAGGCCATAGTGTTGCACCGAGACGAGACGGGACAAGATATAAGATAGGTCCAGGTCGACTCGCCCCTTTGACCATCTAGAGTAGTCTCACTCGCCCGGGACCACGCCGTCAGATCGCCCGGGTAGCCCGGACTTAGCAAAAGACGAGGAATTTGTCTTTATACCTATGCTCGGACCGTCACCAGGATGGAGACGGTTGAAGAGACCAATTTAACGGGGGTCTTCTTCTGCTTTCCCACGTATCACTTCCTTCCAGCCCCATAGTTTCTGGACGATCTTGTAATGAGATTTGTCGCAGAGTTCGTAGAGCTTAATTGCTTCATCCAGCTTTGCACACCATTTTTGGAACCCTTCGGCCTTACTTGAGCGGTCAAAAAGTATTGACACAACTTGGTGCAGTTTTGTATGCAATTTCCTCGAAGTGGGTGTCAAAACTTTTTGACCGCCTAAGTAAATGATTTCGCTATGAGAACGGTGAGTGAGCATACACAATTACAGAATGAATGGTACTTACGGCTAGCAATAGCGACAGCAGTAAATGGTTATGGCACCGGGAGTTGGGAAGACGTAGGCGGCAGCTGAGGTGCTGTGAACCTGTTCCAGCGCCTAAGTGTTCCTGGTCGCGGTGGATTCGTTCGCTTGTTTGACAGCTTGCGACGGTGGCGCCAAGACAGCACTAACCTAAAATGGCTTTTCGTGCTTGGCACTGGCATAGCGTCATGTTGAGCCGCATTCATCTGTTCTCTTCAGTCATCGCTAGTTTTCCCTTTTTGCCTTGTTCCTTCGACGCAGTTCGACGTTCGATCATACTAAACTCAGACGTGGTAGATGAACGATCCGACTACCCCTCAGGAACTCCGGCGTCCAATCTGCGCCCTGGAGAAAATTCGTCCGAGCTGAAGTTCCCTATCCAGAATCCTCGACCCAGCGGCTTCGATTCCTGTAAGCCACAGACCCATCCCGAACAGACGACAGAGTATTCTCGTGCCCAGACTTTTTCGCCTTGCTCGAAAGCTCGCTCTACGAAATTACAAAGCACAGGGGATGGCCGGCGAGATCATAGATCCGGGAGCGCTACTGTGGAAGCACAAAATGGCCAACATTCTACAATCGTTGCAACAGAAACGATTTATACCGTTGGGTTGAAAAATTACCCAAGATCAGACTGCCCGGCCCCCAACCCGACCTATAACGGGGAGCATCGCGTTAAGGGCGATTGCGGGGGGGTGAGAACTGCGCCCCTGAGGCGTATCTAACTTGAATCAAGACATGATTTGCAGACTTTGCGAACAGCTGTCCAACCCGGAAGGTCCTAAGGGGCCCATCTCGGCAAAACATGTCTTCCGGGAGGGAGCTGGAGGCTCCTATGGGTCTATCCGAAACTTTGGGGACGCAAACTCACAGGAGTGCATTGACGTTTACAAGCAGATCGGAGTCTCAAGGTGCTGGCGCCGGTCAGCAGAGGAGTTCGCAGTCGTCACGCTGTTGAAATTCATCCTCGACGATATGAACGAGGTGTGTGGGGGAACCGGAGAGTTTAAATGGATGGAGTAGAGGAGGGTGGAGGGGAGGGTGGAGGGGAGGGTGGATGGAGGTCTTTCTGTTGTCTATCGTGATTTGGTTATTCTTTTGTACTCGTATCAGCATCTAGTATCATGATATGATATCTTTCTTCCCCCCCCATTTCCGAGCCTCTCAAGAAATCTCAAATCTCAAAGCCATATTTCACAGCGCATCACTCACATTGTTGCCAAGACTTTTCCTATGTGCAATCTATCAACATGCAATTCGCGCTGGTTTCCCAGGCAGTTGAGCCGCATGTTTGGCGCCAAGCCGACGCGGGGTTGTACAGCTTCCCATCGCGTGAGATTGGAGCTTCACCTTTACTCTCCTCCTCCTCATCCGCACACGCTTCATTTACAACTCCGTCTCGACAATCACCAACGCCGAAGGTTTTCCTACCGGTTCTGTCACAATATGAAGAAAGGCACCTTCCGTTCTGTCCGAGCTTTTGTTCCTTCCTCATATGATCATCGCTTGTCCTTGGAAGCCCAGCTCAAGCATCAGTACTAACTCACCCGTGGTGTACCTAGGCAAGATGGACGATCCGACTTCTCTTCGGGACCGCTGTCGTTCAACCAGCCCCAGTTTCCGTACATTCAGAGTCCTCGTCGCCCAAACCTTTCGATCTCTGGAAACCCCAGACCCACTCCCGAACAAAGACGAATGAGTGTGGATTCGCGATACTTTCGATTGCGAGCGCTACTTTATTGCGGACCCTTTCTTGATGCTGCACAATACAAAGACCCCCCCTCCCCCCAAAGTCGCTAACGGTGGGCTGTCATGTGTGGTGAAAACGAACGGCTGGAAGGCAAATAGGTAACATTCGGGTTTGGGCCCCTTGGTGGAAGAGCCTTCGACTAGAGGGTTGAAATTTGGAGTGCGTTTTAGAGAAGCAACTGGTCAAACTGGTATTTCCATATTGCACATGCTGTTTCCTTTCCCAGAGGGTTGATATACTGGCTACGATATCGATTCTTGGGCAGGTTTACCCTAAGCCTACCTGTATATACAGATACATTCTTCGGTTTTCATTTAGGATAACCCCGCGGAGACGTGCCCTCGAGTTCAATATATACATGCAGTTTGCCACGGGGCTACAAACCGGTGATGGTTGGTCGGAATAAGCTTTTCGCTTATCCGGATCCATTGATTGGCAATAAACTAATCTAAATAAACTGAAAATATAAAGACCCCTCTGGAGGCCCTCAGATTTCTGAGAACCGCTGTTCACTATTCCTACGGCTGGGTTTATTACAGGCATTTTTGGACGAATTTTGCTTGATGGAATAAAGCTGTTCTTTACATTCAACCAGACACAATCAGCTTCTAACATTCCCATAAAATCTGGCATATTTAGTCACTCACCCGCCCAACTTACATGACAGACCCGATACGAGAAGTACTGGGAACAAAAGAAATATGTGCTATACCAGCTTAAATCACATGGGAAATAACATGCAAAATATCCGGGCCCAAACCCCAACTACGAATACGCATTCCTTATACAAGTTCCCACTCATCTCCCCCACTTTCCGTGTACACAGCCAACGAGAACTTCGGCTTCTCACTGATATCACCCTCCCCTTCCCACACTACCCCAAAGTTTGAGAAAAGATCCCCAAACTTCCACACCTCTTTAGACGGGCTTATGCCTAACTGACTATTCAACTCCTTCGTAACAAACATCCGACCCTCATCCGAACTTTCTCCTTCCGCTGCGGGGGTTGCATTGCCGGGTGTTGCACTCCTACTTGCCAAATCTCCAAGCACAAATGGTTTCCAAGGGAAGACTTTCTCAGCGAATGACACTGGCTCGATTGTGATCGGATCGGAGCGGATGAAGACTTTCTTTTCGTCGCCAAACTCCGTTCCTCGTATCAAGAATTTGGTTCGCCGGTATTCAGAAATGTGGATACGGTGGTCGTTGTGGACATACCAGTAGAGGTCGGGCTGGCGTCGGTTTCGAATGAAGAATTCATTGCCGCTGACCCAATCGGGGCCAATGATGGGGTTTGGAACAACCGCGCTATCGACTCCAGTTTCGTGGGTGAGGTAAATAGAACAATATCTGTAATTATATTCGGCCGGTATATATTGGGCGATATACGGGTACGCGATAGATGCTACGTTTCCATGAGCTCGAGGATATACACCCGATTGAATGGAGACAGACCAGAACCGGCCTCATAACTCCAAAGTTGAGACGACACCCGTTTAAACTTAAAAATATGATTGCCATCTGAGCCTTTAACATTCTGAAGCGTGCGAAAGAGCTCGTCGGCAGTATATCTGGACTCAAAGCAGAGAAGGTAACGCTCGTTGCGTGGGAGTCGCTTTACGAAGACGTAATGTAAACCAGACATTGCTACAGCAAGATGACGGCGGTGGGTAGGCGACTTGTAGAAAGAAGAACACGCAAAGCGATTGTCCAACCTCCGCTTGATGATGTAGATGGGAAGGAACCCGCCTGATTGCATCATATATAACTCTCATTACTATCCCCCATCCCGAATCCAGACAAAGACATCCGTGTTCCGCGCTTCTCTTTATCCATGACACGATTTACCACACAGGATCTGGAATTTAGGAATTTAGATCCTCTCGGAACACCCTTTGCGAGGCTGCAGCTGTTACCCCTCACGATCACCAGATGTGCATGGACCCGTGTAACTCGCATGTAGAGTAACCAATACCGTTGCAAATTAAAGCCGCTGGCAAGGATTCGGATCTTCCCTAGTCCATTGATGTATCTTTGCCGTTGTATAACCTTTCCGTATAGTAAGGGCCCCTTGGAGGATTTGTTGTGAAGGTGGGTAAGAGAATTAAAGATATCAGTTCCTACAGTTCGCATTTTGGGAGCGGGAAATTTGTAATTTATCGATCTACATAAGCCTGGTGCACTAAGCCTTATTTTTGCAAGTATTTCAGCACTAGCCTTATTCGGGCGGGAACGGAGTGATTTTTGAGGAATTTAGTGTAACACTATTCTACTCTGCCATCATTAACATTTCCGCAGGCGTTGCATGATATCGATATGATGTGGGAGAGAAGCCAAAGATCTCGAGAGGGTCGCATTGATACCCATCATAAAGTGCCATTGTATTACGGATTGATTGAACGATATATAAGATCCAGAAAGTAACCTGATTTATTCAATCCAAGTAGTTTCCACCATCTCGGCCAATATCGAATAATCCGAGCTATACCAATTTGCGCTGAGAAATTTGGAAGTAGCTAACTTGTCGTATAGAGAAGGTGCATATGGAAAAGAAGTCTTGATGATAGATGAGAGGGAAATCAAGGGTGATCTGACGGTTAGACATTGCATTGGAGATGATCGTAGATTAGAATATCAGCGAAATTTCAACAACTTTCCATCTTTACTGTCTCCCCACATTCATACATCATAACTGAGACTAGTAAATTCCTTCCCCTGATAAAGGAGGAGAGCGACAGAACGTGAGGGAAATTACAGCTTATTTGGTAAAAACGTGTCAAAAAATCCCCTTCTGAGTACAAATAGCCAGGTTTCCCCATTTAATACGCCATTTAATACGGTAACGCTCTGGCAGACATACCGCACAAAACCTAACATCCCCAAACAGTGACTGATCGGGGGATCCGGCAATTCCAGCAAGTCTCGAAGCCTCGAACCCACTTCATTTTTCCCTCCTTAACAATGGTAGGTGCCTCGCTGCAATTAGCATCCAGAATTTGCTTAATAGCTGCCGAAAAGTCTTCCTCATCACCATTGCGCAAGTCTTTCAGCGCAGCAGTACTGAGTCTCGCTCCGAAAGAAAGCAAGAGGCTGATGATATTCGGGATGCCGTCATGCGCCGCATGGTGGAGTATCGACATTGACTGGGAGTCTACAGCGTTCGAATTGGCGCCGTGCTCCAAAAGCATCCGCGTTGCTTCCTCGTTGCAGTAATGCATCGCATAATACAATGCTGTCCGTCCGCAGGAATCTCGAGCCTCAATATTTGCACCCCGTTCGAGCAGTAACTTTACAACTGACGTCTGCTGCCACTGCGCTGCAATCATCATCAAGCTCGGATCCCGTGGGTATCGCCAACGAAAAATCTTTGCCTCAAGCTGAGGATCAGTTTCGATGTTCCCGCCGCAGTCCAGTAAGAGGCCCAGGGTAGTTGATAGCCCACGGCAAGCCGCCTATTCTCCGGCTCTAAACCGGCCCCCGTGACGGGCATTCCAAGTTAAGTACGGACCCAACAATTCGATCGCGGACTTGTAAAGACGTTGGTTTAGGAAGGAATAGAACCATCGGTTTGTACGAAGAAGGGCGTTTTGGTCTCGGAGTTTGCCGAGATTGTCCACGACATGGAGAAGGACATCAGCTGGAAGGTCTTGTAACGTTTTGGTAGCGTTGGTCATTGTAATGCTGAATGGTACAGACACCGGCTGCGGTAGCTACTGGGAATCTTATCAGCCAACGCCATTACAGCAAGGGTGATTGTCTGACGGGATTTGAAGGGTTGGTGTCGTTCATGAATTTGCGGCTGGACAATCACAGCTGGAAAAATCGAATGTGGTGAATGGTCAGGTATAGAGTAAGCTTGACCGGGCACTTAGCGATTTCAGGGCGAACTGTTGGTACTCTACCTACTCGTATCTTTCGGTCCAGCTTAATTAATAAACAGAAGCGCTAGCTGAACAAACCCTCCCAATCCACTTAAGCTTCCTAGAATCTCACGATCTAGCTCGTTTATCTCCCAAAGATATTGTCCGTATATTTCGTCGCAATGGCTTCCTTTAAACTGCATCTTGACATGTCAGGATCTGGTCAAGAGTTCGAGGAACATTCAACACGGCCCAGCCAGGCGCAACGAACACGACCTGTGACACCGCGTTCAGCCTTACCAACCGCTTGCCGTGCCACTGTTGATGGACCACGGGGGACATGCTTTCGGATATCGAATGTTCCTTCAACGTGGAGTAGGGTTGATCTCCTTGCATTTATCGAGGGCTTAGATCCATCTATTTCTAGGAGGAATGGCAACCATAAACTGTCGCTCTACCCAGCATGCGGACAGATCGGCCAGGTAGCACTACTGAACCTGGTTCAGGATCCACCCGATCTTCAGGGCCATTATCCAATCCACACACTCGACTTGGATATTTTGATTGACCGGGATTTTCTTGGGCTTACTCCCTTGAACGTACCGACAGACGATATTGTCGCGGAGTTTGTCTCATTCTCAACACTTGTTTAAACGATTCTAATGGCTGCAGTGTTGTTGCTGTGACTGGACTCGCCGGACATTTGGAGGAGCCGACTTACTAATCGGATGTGGCTTCAAGACTTCCGCACGATATTCCGAACATCCGTATCCTGACGTATGGCTACAATAGCCAACTGGTCGGCCCGAATTCTACAGAATTCCGGATGTTGGATCACAGGAGACATTTCGTGCAGGAATTGAGAAATGCCCGGAGCTCGATAGCGGTATGAGCTTTCCCTGGCTTACAATGTGTAGAATATGAAGCACTAAGTTCATTCTACGGATTCTTAGGAGAAGAAGCGTCCAATTATTTTCCTCGGCCACAGCCTCGGTGGTGTATTGGTGTTACAAGTTAGGCTTATCTTTCTTGACATGATTCGTCCTACCTAACCTGGCAATAACTGATCATAATAATCGACGCCACAGACCAGAAACTCAATAGAGACCTTTTTGATCTTACGTCCGCCATATTCTTCTTTGGAACTCCACATAACGGACTCCAAACTGCTGAGCTCGAAGCAATGGTAGACGACATGGCATCTAAGCCAGAATCGACCGCATCCATGTTGCTACAGCAACTGCGTCAGGGTTCAGAGTTTCTTGAATCCCAGGCAGATGAGCTGGTAGATATTTGGCCCGGACGAAGGATTGTCAGCTTCTACGAACTACTGGAAACACCAACAGTAAGAAGGGTAAGTATATTAATTGATTTTCATGATCCCATTTTTGTTCTACCTCCGATAACCAAAAACTAAGGCAAGTAGTCTGCTACCGGTGAATACAAAAGAATCGGGAAATTGGCGAAGATGGTTGATTCGTTCTCTGCGTTACTATATTTACCAAACGAATACCGAATTCCTGTTGGCCAAAACCACACAGACATGGTCAAATTTATGTCACCCACCGATGAAACCTATAGGACGGTTGTAACTCACATGAAGGAGACCTTGGAAATGATTCACCAAACCCATAGTAAGTGGGTCTCTATAGCACAATTGAGCAAGGAACCAGCCCATGCTGACACCACGGTCTAATGTAGATGGCCAAGTGGTCGAAGATACTATCTGTATGTTACCTTAGCCTTTGGAAAATAGATGACATGGTTTAATATATAGTATCTAGGCCGCGAAGATTTAAATGATTGCTTACAGAGCTTAAATGCTTCAGACTCCGAGAGCTACCGCGACAATCTCCAGTTCAAACGGAATGACGATACCTGCACATGGCTCCTGGAGGATCAGCACTACATTGAATGGATGGAAAACGAGAGAAAAACAACTCTGTGGATCCACGGGGGCCCAGGTTGTGGAAAAAGTGTACTCTCAGCGTTCCTTTCTGAAGAACTCGGCAGCAGTGGTTACTTTAAACGTTACTCGGTTATCTATTTCTTCTGCGACGACAAAGACGAGCGACTTAAAACCGGCCAAGCAGTTCTTACGAACTTGCTCGCTCAGATTCTGAAACGGTGCCCTAACGCTCTGGCCCACTTTTTGGCTGAATCCGAATACAACATCTCTAAGGAGAAGACTTCCTGGTCTTTTGGAATGCTTTGGCGGGTCTTTGATAGAATCGCAAGAGATGATAATCTTCGGCGGATATGTGTGGTTCTTGATGCTCTGGGTATGCACACTGGCACTTGGCGGCAGTGATTAGGGATTGAAAATGGCTTGAGGGCATTTTTTCTCAAGCCATTTTCGAGTGTCCTAAGTATCGAGTATAGTATATTGCGCTGACCTTCAGAGATGAATGTGAACTTCAATCACGAAACGAACTGCTGAAGAGACTTCAGCGTCTTCAAAACAACCCTTCTGTTCAGAGACGACTCAAACTACTCTTTACTGGCCGATCGCACGTACCTGTCAGGTCCTATTTTCCAGACGCGATTGATATATGCCTGAACTCGGACAATTTGAAAAATGATATCAAGTCCTTTGTAACCGCCGAAGTCCCGAAATTATTCTCTGGAAACCTCTGTGATGAAATACAGAGCACCCTGCTGAACGGCGCGAACGGAATGTTTTTGTGGGTGTCTTTAATGCTGGAGGTGCTTAAAAACTTGAAAACCACAAGGCCCCAGGCTATTCGAGAAAAACTCAAGTCCTTACCAACCTCTCTTCCTGATATCTACAACAAGATACTTGGGGAAATTAGGCCAGAGCACCGGTCAGCTGCCTGTACCATCCTACAATGGATAGTAGGGGCTATTCGCCCATTGACAATAACTGAACTCACCATTGCGATTGCTATTCGGCCAAAATTCACCTCCTTTACTTCGATAGAGGATGATATGGAACAGAATCTGGAATGGGTACTTCTGTCGCACTTTGGACCTATGCTTAAGATAGAGAAAACCGACAGTACCGTCCATCTTATTCACCAATCAGTCAAAGATTATCTTGTCAGCACAGAGTCCTTCTTAGGTTCGCAATTATCCTCTTCTACCGATTTAAAACTTGCCACAATTTGCTTGACGTATCTGTCCTTCGATGAATTTGAGGACGAGGCAGCAAGCGCAGCCGCACTCTCAGAGATAACGCCATCCGACGTGGCAATTCGGTATTACGATTTCTTAGACTACGCTGCTTGCTATTGGGCCAATCATGCAAAAGAAACCAATCAGAAGCACCCAGACTTGTCGAGCGCATTTTCGCGGCTTGTGAAGTCCGAGCTTAAAATCAACGTAGCTTGGCGGAAACTCGCCCTTAAAACCAAAGACACGTTCATTCATACTGCACCACTGCAAATAGTTGCATACTATGGTCTGGATTCATTTGTAATGAATCTCTTGGGCTCAGGTGCATACGTCAATGCCTATGGTGGCCGGTACAAAAGTGCGATTCGGGCTGCGGCATCGTTCGGCCATGAAACTGTTGTGCAGTTATTGATTGATCGTGGTGCCGATATCAAGGGTACAGATCATATGGGCCGCACAGTGCTTCATGAAGCTGCACTACGAGGGCAAGAGGCTGTTGTGAGAGTTCTTTTGGAGAATGGAGCCAATGTTAATGCCCAAGATAAAGAGGGATGGCCATCCTTGACATTAGCATCCAGGAAAGGCTTCGATGCGACCGCAGAAACCCTTTTGAAGCATGGAGCTAAAGCGTCATTGAAAAGCGATTATGGATGGACTGCATTGGATGAAGCTGCTCAGAATGGACATGATTCAGTAGTCCTTTTGTTACTAGAACATGGCGTGGATCCTATGTCAACTGATCGCGAAGGAAGGCGATGTCTAGACTGGGCGACTATGGAAGGACTCGATCATATAGTTCAGATTCTTTTGAAGAATGGTTCCGATCCTAACGCCAAGGATATTAACGGACGAACCGCTCTTTACGGGGCAGCGTCTGGAGGTCATAACGCTGTCGCGAGAGTGCTACTGGAGCATGGAGCAGACACCACAACAAGCACCATTGAAGGCTGGACCCCTCTTCACATCGCAGCGTGGAAAGGCAACCAAAAAATCGTATCAATGCTTCTGGAACTATTGGATGACATCGACGTTTTCGCTGAGGATAAGGATGGATGGACGGCATTTGAGATGGCGATTGTTCATGGACAAATAGAAACGGTGGGGATCTTCCTACATAACGGTGTGAATGTAAGGTGGGAAAATGAGTTTGGACGAACTGTTTTACACTGGGCATCATTCCAGGGGAATGCAGGAATGGTAAACTTATTGTTAGAGAAAGGAGCCGATATCCACGCGAAAGACAACTTCGGTTTGACGGCGGTTAATCTGGCCATGGCGTATGGACATTCGGCGATTGCGCGTTTACTACTAGAGAACGCAACAGACGTTGCGCCATGGCATTATGGAACGATTCCGGACAGAAATACGTTGGACATAGCAGGGTACCAAACGGCAGTGAAATTGTTGCTAAGGAAAACCAAGCGAGAATATGAAGATGGCATCGCATGGCCACCGATATGTTCAGCCGCATTTTTGGGTGATGAGAGGAAACTACGCCAATTGCTGAAAGAAGGCGTTGACATAAACGTAACGTGGAGAGAAGGCATGACAGCACTCGACTGTGCGAGCGAGCAAGGCCATGAAAATCTGGTGCAGATGCTGCTGGAGTATGGCGCCAAAGTCAATGTTAATAGTGCAGGAGTATCGACCCTCCACTGGGCATCTGGAATGGGCCACCTACCTGTCGTCTCCCTATTGTTGGAAAACGGAGCTGATACCAGGTGTCAAGATGAGAAAGGCACCACACCCCTCCACTGGGCATCTGCAAATGGCCACCTATCTGTCGTCTCCTTATTGTTGGAAAACCGAGCTGATGTCAATTTGCGGGACACGGGAGGTGCCTCGGCTCTTCACTATGCAACTGCAAATAAACACCAGTCTGTCGCCTCATACCTATTACAACACGGAGCTGATGTCGATCGCGATGACTACGGCGGCCTTGTGGAACAACACCATCATAATTCGGTTCCAGCTATCGAATTTCAATCGATTCGCGATCGGGTCAACGTTGGGCAACTCGAGCTTCCAGGGCAACTCCCAAAACAAAGATTCACCTCAACTGCAAAAAAAATTGATAGAGTGATTAAGAGAGTAGTTAGATGGAAGATAAGCATGTCTTAGCTATAGGGACTCTCTCAGTAAAGAGTGAGTGGGTGGTGGTGGTAACTAGAGCTGGTGCTATTCAAATGGTAAACTCTTACTTTCTACATATTTCTTCTACTTTGTTTATGGGAGCTTTGAGGTTTGAGGACGATATTTTTCAAGTCAAAACATATTTTACAATCCTATTTCGATGTTTTTCTCGTGCCCAGAATTAGGTGGATGTATGGTTGGGCACGAGGTAATTCGATGTTAAAATTCTGTGCAAAAGGCTTAAAACAGGGTGGTAAAGGGAAGCTTCGAAGCAAACGCCCATAGTATGTGCTGTGAATATTCCGATTACTGGATTCTCTATTGAAGCAAGACATTCCTCACATTTTTCATCACCAGCGTGAGGGATCCGGGCACACATCTATCCAAAAAAAAGCCGCTCCATATATGTTGAAACCCAAAAGCCCTATTTACACCTAAAGAAAAAAATTGATGTTGAAATCAAAATAACGCCTCCAAAACCCCCAAACCATCATGTCAAGTGTCTAGCTCACGTTTATCCAAAAACCTTATCCCAGTATTTAATCACCGCATTCCTACGAACCATTAGCACTCTTTCATCTTTCACAATGCAAAAACACTTACGCCGGTGGTTCAGGCACATAAGTAGCCTGGTACTCGTCGATCTGCTCCTTCTCCTCTCTAAAAACATTAACATCCTCCGCCTTGGGGACCTTCGGCATCTTCGTCCACTTCCACCCAAAGTACACCGCCGGAAACACCGCAATCATGGTGTACCCAAACAAGAATGTTGGAACGTCCCAATTCCCGGGTAAAAACACCTCATACCCTCCCACAAAGCACATGACCACCGTACACACGAGTGCAAAATACGTTGTGTACGGTTGTCCCCACGCCTTGTGCGGCAAGGAGTCGCGGGAGATCCCTTGTGCTTTTAGGGCGCGCAGGAAAAAGAGGTATGTCACGGACATGACGGAGAAGTTAATCAGCTGGGAGGCGGTAACGAGGGAGACGAACCAGCTCAGCACGACAGCGGCGGAGTTCGACACCTGCAGGAACGACAGGAGGGCGATCCCAAGGACCAGGAGAACAGCATACACTGGTACGCCGTTCCTAGTGCAGCGAGCGAAGAGTTTTGGAGCCTGGCCATCTAGTGCAAGGCCGTAGAGACAGCGTGATGCGCAGTATACGTACGAGTTGCCCGCGGAGAAGGCAGAGGTTAGAATCAGCGCGTTGACGATGTGCGGGAGGATACGGATTTGCAGGCGGTCCATGGCGACGACGTAGGGGGATGCGGCGGCGCCGGGAAGGCCCTCGAGGAAGGCGGCTTTCATGGCGGGGTCGTTGTGAGGGACAACGATACCGACGGCGAGGGAGCCGAGGACGAAGAAGGAGGTGAGACGGTAGAAGACGGCTTTGAAGGCGCGAGGCATTGTGACGCGCGCATTTTCGGCCTCTCCGGCGGAGATGGCGACGTAGTCTGGTCCCGCGATAGTAAAGGATGCTTGGATCAGGCAGGCGATGAAGCCCATGAACCGCCCCAGATCGCCGGTTGCGTAGTACTCGGCGAACGCCCCTGGGTTTTTCCAGTACCGGAAGCCGTAGACGTCGCGGTGCGGATTTCCTCCCACCATTGTGATGAAGGTGAAGGCGATCAGGCCTATGATGAGCAGGAGCTTGCCAAGTGCCAGCCTGGGGGCGTTAGTGTGGTGAAGTGGAGGGAGGGAGGGAGTGGGAGGGACCAGAATTCGCTCTCGCCGTAGAATTTCACCATCACCATGTTGATCAAGCTGTCCTAGAGTCAATAAGAGCGGGTTGTTGAGGTAATTCGTGGAACCCACGCGTATAAAACAATACATATGGCGATTACTGCGCTGTCTGGGAGTACCTCTGAGGTGCCCCAATACCCTAGGATCTGAGTGCATGCAACAATCTCGAACGGCACCATGGCAGCTTCCTGCAAATCGCGTGAGAAATGATGATCGAGTGAGATTATATGCAGACTGGGGGGCAGAATTTTACAAAAATAAAAAAATTCCATCCCGCAGCGACACCAAAGCTTTCGTCCACAAATCTTCCTGCAAAGCGAATAAACGGCGAGGTGATTGGCAAGTAGGTGACCATCTCCGACATCGAATTGTTGACGCAAAGGATCACCGCACACCTATAAAGAAGTCAGGGATCATTGCCTCCAGTAACTCTCTCAATCATACCAGAACGTGAAAGCGATAAACAAACTCGCCGGACCCCCCTTCATCAGTGCCCTTCCGATCTGTACGTATAACGCCGTACCAATGGTTCCTCCAATCCCAATAAGCTAGAAAACATGGACACACCAGCCACCGTCAAAAAAGCACCTCCACCATCATCACATTCGACATACTTGAACATGCCGCGGCTTGAGTCTGCGGTGGGTGTGATCGTACGACGGCGGTATCGAACCGTTTTCCCCGACCCCCTCGACATCGTCGAGCATATCATGGCTCTGCTGCTTCTTCTCGCGCAGGGACGTAGGTTTAATGCTGGTGTCGATTCCGGTAGGCGCCATATTGTAAGGGAGGGGAAAAAAAAGCTCGGTGCCGGTCTCGGTCGTAAGGCGTTGAAAGACAAGGGAATGCAGCGTTTTATAGGTATCTGGCCGCGCCGCGGATACATGTGACCACCCGTGTCTGCCACGCCGATTTTATGTGCCCTAGATCAATTCTGGCTCGGTTTCTTTAGAACAGCACGCCTCCCCATCGATGGGTGTCGAATTTCATATTAGGAATGAGGTGATAAGAGTTCCAGGTTCAAATGCAGGGGAAAACCCAAGAACCCTAGAACCAAGAACTATCGCGCCCCCCGAGCTGTCCAGCGATGATGTGGGTAGGTATCTAACAGAAACTATCTATCTATTGGAAGGTTTCTGAGATTTTCTTGAACGCGTCCCAAGAACTTGGAGGAAATGAGAAAGAAGTTGATTGGCTGCTGCAATGACGGAAGCCAAGAGCCGTTTATCGCACTATCAGTGTCTAACGGTGTGGAGAAATGTAATTCCAGTCCGGTGTTTCGTTTCGAGGTTCGTGCCGTTCGGCATGCGAGAAGAACCCCCGCGATTCCCCACAAAAACCCGTTGTTACCTATATCAAACCAACATCGACAGCACCATCGGATTTCCAACTTCAAATAGACAAAGGGCTGAGATCACACACTCTTATCCATCTTGCAAGCTCAATGATGCTGTTCATTGCCTACTCTACTTAGTAGGCATCCAGCTTGAACTGCCACTAATTTTTCTAGTTTCTCTGCTCTAATGCACACGACACTTCGCGAGCACGCAATTCCAGGTTAAGCTAAGGACGTCTGCTAGATCGCGCATCGCCGCAGCATTCGCTAGGGAGAAAAGGCGGGAGAGACGGGAGGAGCGGAATGTGGAGGATGTGATTATTTTGCAAGGTCAGAGGTGGTCAACTTTTCCAAAGAGATGCTGCAATGCACCAACAGCGAAGCCTTTATTGAATTAGAGGTTGCATGTCAACGTAAAAATCCTCACCCTGTGGGGTATCGTACAGCTTCTGATAGATCTTCAATTTATCTTGCTATTAACTGGCTAAATGTTAATCCGTACGAATTGTCCAATGAGAGTTGGATTCCCCAAGGCCCACAGTATCTATTGCAATTTGATGGGAGTTTATATATGCCACTGCACTTTCTCATTATAGGTATATCGATTACTTCGAGGACATCATCAGATATTCTCTAAGAGAAATAGCTCAAGAGAAGTAAAGTGAAAACGAACCCACCCAAACTGTTTTGCTTCTTAGGTGACCACAAATATGAAGAACCATTACCGCCTCCCCCACCCCGTCGATTTTCCGATAAGTATATGCTGGACGAGCACAGTCTAGAATCTAGGCGGCGAGGTTTTCCAACCAAGAAGTGTTCGACATTATTAAACCAGAGCCATGTATTTAGTTCTACGGTTTCGATCCTAAGTGATCCATAAATCCCACCCGATTTGGCAGATAGCTATAGACAGCGGGCGTCATTTGCATGACCATAGCACGAGCTTCGGAGGAACCACTATGGCCTGGGCTTAAACAATCTCAGATCCATTACAGTTGAGACAACGTCCAGCCATATCATCGTTTTCGGTCAAGCTTCAATAGACAGACTTACGGAACAAATACCTAAACGAAACATTTGGAGTAGGGAGCACTCGCTCTAGTGGGTACGATGTGTGATGAGCGTTAGAGAGCAACCCGAGTGCCGTTTCATGATGTCCTGAGCTTTCAAGTTCGCCGTTGTGCGCTTTTCATCGATATCAATCCTGTCAACAATTCCACCCATTCTGAAGAGGGCCTTCGTTGGAGGATTATGGGACGGCCGAGGAAATCATGTCGGTCTTGTCGATGGATCTATTCTGCTCTTGACAGCGAGGTTCTATGGGCATAAGGTAAAAACACACTGTTTTTGCTCACAACCATATCACCGCAGCACATATTCCGACACCACTCTGTTAATCTGGCGGGGCATATCACACGCCACAATACCCGAAGCCGGCGTTGCTGATGAAACTGAGTCGGATGGATCCCCACAAAGAATGGAAAATATCACATCTGAATGGCAAGAAGGGACTCTATAATGTCTCCCATCAGTCATAAGCGCGGACTTGTAGCCGAGGATATCGCATCCGCTATTTTGTGATCTAAAAGCATACCTTTTGTGGTGGGGATTGTGTTGCACACAATGTCACTCGAGCTCGCAATTCACCTGTTTTGGACAGGAAATATCGGCCTGGAAATACTATGCGCTTGTGGATATAGATGTGTTAGCCCACAGGTTGTGAGTGGCTTAGTGTATGAGTACATTTGGATGTATTGACGCGCTCTGATTGCTGTTCTGTACGGAGTTCGCTGCGGAATAAGGGATGTGGGTGGCTGGATATCACCAATGTAGGCATCACCAACCCACTCAGCTTATAATCACGTTTAGGGTAGCTAGCCAGAGAAAGGCGGGCACTCGCCTGGACTTCCGATAAAAGACAGAGATGTATCATGGAAGGCTGCCCGTTCTACGAACAAAATTTGAAGACAGTGTACAACGTTTGTTTTCGACTCTACGTTCTCTTATGAATACACGCAATCCGCAACTCTATAAATCTATAGCATCGTCTCCAACCATGTCCGCTTGCCACCCGCCGCTCAGACCTAAATAGCAACGTAATCAGCACATTCCTTTCAAACCATAATGAACCATCCATCCCATCCCAAACTCAACCAAAAGCTCAGACTTGCCTTTACAGTCCCTCACAGCCCGATTTCCATCCACGCCGCAACCGAGAGGGGATACCAGGTTACGTGGTAATGATCCACAAACACACATGCACCCCACTCCGTCACAGCGTCGAAGTAAAGAAGGGGCTCGGAAGTATCTGATGTTTTTTTCATCACGCTTTCCTTCCTTCCTCCACACCAAAAACAAAGGAGTTCTACAACATACCTATGGCTTCAATCCATCAGTCCCCTTCATCTTCCTACTCTCTAAACTCATCTTCGCGCTTCTCGCACCGAACTGGACCGCTCGCTTCGCTTCCCCTGCGGCGTTTGGCATCCCGAGTTTCTGTGCGAGTAGACGGAGTACTTTCTTTCCGCTGTCTGAGGAGCTGCCGAAGGGACATTTCTTGTGTGCCGGAGTAGCCATGGCCCATGCCACCACCTTCTCGTCAAGGAAGGGGTACCGCAGCTCCTTTGCCCAGTGTGCCACAACCCTATCGTCTCTTCCCAGATTCCGTTTCCCGAGGCGTTGGAAGTCGAGATTTAGCTCGTCGAGGAGGCCCTGGTAGCCAGCGCGGCGAAAGGCGGTCGAGTGTCGCGTGTACCCACCCAGTAGCTCGTCCGCCCCAAGACCCGAGAGGAGGATCCGCGCAGGGGTGGAGTAGTTGCCGTGATCAGTAGTGCCCTGGCCACGCGAGGCAAAGTAGAAAGCTAGTGCAATGGAGAGGTCCATTTCCGTGTCATGTGGGTGCATCAGGCTTATTACTGTGGAGCGGTGTGCGAGGACTTCCGTGTAGGGGATGTTGATAGAGACGAAGCGCCAGGGACGGGTTGGACAGGTTTTGCGGAGTTCGTTGAAAGAGGATAGGCCGGTGGTGCGGTCGGGGCAAAGGGAGTATGGGTCTAGGTTTGTGTCGGGAGCTGGTTCGGGTGTTGACAAGGGCGGATCAGAGTCGGGCTGTTGAATGTTAAGCGTTGTCTTTTTCTTTGCTTTGAGCTTGCTGTTAGTTTTTGGTAGAGGCGAGTTGCTTCTTGCTGCGACTATTCGAGGGTTCTCAAAAGCCACGTTTAGCAGATCGATAGGTTCTTCCGGGGGCAGGACTTCGTGAGCGATCCTCGCTATCGCGGTACAATCGACACCGCCGCTGAAGAGTATGGCCAGCCTAACATCATCATCGCCGCCTATTGCTGCACGGGGCCGAGTACGTAGATCAGAATCAGGCGGAAGTTGAATATCCCGTACACGTAATCGTAGGCTCTCAAGGAGTGTGTGGTGAAGAGAAGTAACCTCAGGCGAATTGACAGTGAGCGTTAGGTGTTCGCCCTCTGTTGGCAATTCCGTATTTAAGTTCGGTACATTATAGATCTACTCGCACAGATTGGTCAGTTCCAAGTACCTCCACTTGGATCCCCCTACAAAGATCGATCACAGCACATACCTCATCCCCATTTGCACGCTTCGTAATCCACGCTTCCTCTCCGCTCCCAACATCGACTCTCCACGCCCCTCCTGCCTCGACTTCTTCCCATGGCTCCTCTCCAACTCCATCCCCTACACTCGCAACCTCCAACGTGCTGCCTCTCCTCCTAACTAAGCTTCGCCTCCCTGCCCAATCTCTCCCAAACCAGCACATCCCTGTAGGCGCATCGTAAAATACAAACGCAAACTCCCCCTCAATCACGCTCAGCACTTCTTCTATCTTACCCTCGGGTGCCGATAGAAGCACTTTGAAAACCTCGCGCGTGTCGTTGGCACAGGACGCGATTGGGACACCGCGGACTCGCCATGCCTCGCCGTTCCAGCAAAGAACTGAGCCTGTGGAGGAGTCAACGAGGGGCTGTGGTGTTGGTTGGGATCCACGGACGGAGAGAAGGGAGGAAGTGAAGGTGAGAGTGTTGCGGCCGGAGATGACGGTGTGGGTTCGTGTGGAATCGGGCCCGCGAAGGGAGATCAAAGAGATGTGAGACGGGGATGGCGGAGCAAATGAAGAGGAGAGGGTGAAAAGAATGCCGCACATTGCGCGTAAGCGATGGTATATACCACGGCGGTGGTGCTGGTATGGTAGTTCACTTCATGGTTGGGGTGCGTGGAGATGTGATGGGTGAATTGCGAATTCTGGTTGAAGCAAGACATGGTGCCGGGTAAGTAATGGTCAAAATTGCAGACAAAATTGCAGACAAATTCGCTGGACGAAGTGAAACAGAACCGCAATATTAGTGAACGGGAGACACTGCTAACACAGTTAAGTGCTGGAGCGCGGAGCTTTGAGCTGGATATCATATCTGAGAGAAGCCTTTTCACTCAATTGATCAATCGGGCCAGCTCTCTCGTACCCATTGCTCAATTGTAACTACACACCATTGAGCCCCCGTTTATTTTCACATCCAGTTCGCCAGAGAAATACAACATGCGTAAAAACAATGAGAAACCCCCAAATGAATCCGAATCCATGCCGGATATATGCTTTTTTGTTCCCATTCCCAAATCCGCTTTTATTTAGAAACAGTACAGAAAAGGTTCCCGTTCCCCCAGATCCGCATCGAAGAGGTGCAAAACGACAAACGAACGCCCGCCACTTAGAACTTCATCAAGTGAGGTCGGTCACCCTTGCTCAGCGAGAACGAAGATGCAATGTATCCGGAGAGCTGGGGAACCTTCTTGATGTTCTTGAGCAGGCAAGCGTCAACCTCCTTCTGGTCGGCCTTGCGGGCCTCAGGGGTCTCTTTCTTCTGT
Organism: Wilcoxina mikolae CBS 423.85; assembly: GCA_014904905.1. Lineage (NCBI taxonomy): Eukaryota > Fungi > Ascomycota > Pezizomycetes > Pezizales > Pyronemataceae > Wilcoxina > Wilcoxina mikolae. The sequence continues at coordinate 609,862 of MU122094.1, forward strand.
AGATCCAAATAACTCAGAATCAGCCTCCAGTCTCCTTTCGTGGTTTTCGAACTCGGTAAAAACGTACCGTCACCTTGTCGCCCTTGAAGAGCTTCTCCTCCTTGGTCTTCTTGGCCTCCTTCTCACGAGCAAAGTACTTGTCGTCGAACTTCTCGACGTCGACACCAGTCAAGTCGACAGTAGTAGAGGTTGCGATAACGTAGCGGGAGTTGACGCGACGGAGGGGAACACCGTTGACCTTGAAGGGGCCAGTGACCAGGAGGACACCATTGGTCAAAGGCTTGAGGTAGACGACACGCTTGCCGCGGAATCGACCAGCGAGGATGATCAGGACGGCACCGGGCTGGAGAGAAGGCCGAAGAGTGGCGGGTCTGATTGTCTTGCGGACCTGTTCAACCCACATCAGCACAACATCCCGAAGCATGCATTGTCAGTGCGCGAGCATTGAAGTTTAGAACCAAAATTAAGGCAAACGAATGCATGATAGCAACAGCAGCAGCCTTGTTTTGAACGATTCGTAGATCCAATCTCCCTCCTCTTGCCAAAGCTTCAATCCCAGTCGCTCGAACTACCATCTCCCTTCCCAAGCTCTCTTATGCTACTATCATGCATATCGATTCCACCCCCAATCCCACTAAACCTGCCGTCGCGAAGCTTCTGGAGCTGGAGAAACCGACCTTCTTGGGGACAGCGTCATCCTCGGCAGGATACCACTTTGAGGCCTTCTTGAGAGCGACCTCCCGCGTTCCGGACCCGAAGGTAACTTGCTTGGTCGTAGCCGACATGGTGGTGATGGTGAGTGGGATCGTTGGACGGATGGGCGGGTCGGGGGGTAGTTTGTCGTTGGGCGTTGCTGGTCGTCGTGGAGTCGCAAGATTTCGTGATGCTAGAGTGCCGCGAACGCCAGTGTGCGAGCGTGGGGCTCTGTTTCGCTAGGGCTTGTTGTGACCGGTATTGCGTTTGTGGGGAGATGGATGGCAGCAGCAGAAGATAAGATTATCAGAGATAAGAGATAAGATTATCAAGTCAACAATCAGTGAGGCTCAAAGTCGCGCTCACGTGATGTGAAGAATCTACCCGGCAGTCGCAGTTGTCCAAAGGAACGCAAGGAAGCTGTCTCTCGAAACGTCACAGCACTTGCTTTGTTGTTTGCTATCAACATCACCGCCATCGTTCCTCCAACATCATCATCACAATATGCCAGCCGCCGTCCAACCCCTCATCTCCATCAAAGCTGGAAAGTGCAACCAGGATGTCCGTTTGCTTTTTTAATTCCCTCTGCCCGCCTGTTAGAGCTGACCGTTGCAGGGTACCACCATCATGCCATGTCCAGAACCCGGCATCTTGTACGTTTACTTGCCGCCCGACGAAGGTACCCTCGATTCCATCTCGCCGATCGCCGACCTCACCAGCTTATAACCATCTAGACCTCCACCGTTTCTGCTGGAAACCGCGTGACGCTGTCGAACCCGAAGTCGACCTCATGATCATCCCCGGTGATGCAAGACTGCAGCGTTATGACTCTGGCCCGACCGGCCGCATTTTCGTCCTCAAATTCGGCTCTTCGTCGCAGCGTCAATTCTACTGGCTTCAGAGCCAGTCGGAAGGTCCCAACAAGGAGCCCGGATACTGGAGCGAGCGAGACAAGAACTGGATCAAGAGGATTGACAAGATCTGGCGGGGCGATGAGGGAGACGATGAGGAAATGGGAGATGCACCTATAGACAGTGGGAATATCGAGCACGAGGGGGAACAACCAAGACGAGGCGGCGAGGACGGTGGCAGGGCGTAGGTTTTCTCCCCTGCATCTTTTGCTTTCATTGGTTTCTGTCATGGCTTGAAAGAATTAGGGTCATGTAGAGTTGGCGAGAATAAGAGTGGCGCGTAATTGTTTCTCGATGATACCCTTGGATACGAATCGTGCGTGAACCGTGTGCGTGTTGAGTTGTCGCTGATGTGTGTTATGTCCGCCCGTCCCAGGCCTCCCCCGCAGTTCGATTTCGCCTCATTACTCTCCCAGATTCAGATCCCCGGAAGTGCACAAGCAGGGCAAGCTCTTCAGCAAGTACCGACCATCTCGCTTCACGACCTCCTCTCCACCGCGAACACTGCACCGTTGCTCGAGAACATGTCAGAGCAGACTATCGATAGTCTGATCTCCAATCTTCCTCCGGCCATCATTCCCAAGAATGCTAGTCTGGGAAAGAAGAAACAAATTATCTCTAAGGTCCTCAGATCTCCGCAGTTTACACAGGGTGCCATCAGTCTCACGGTGGCATTGCGTGAGGGAGCGCTGAGGGGAGTTGCCGACAGCCTCAAGGTTCCCATTCTTCCGGGAGAGGAGGCTACAGGCGCGGATCAAGTGGAGATTTTCGTGAAGGGAGTTAAGCGGGAGGTAGAGGATGGGGGCTCAAGCAGCTGAGCATCTCATTCATGTCTTGAGCTCCGTGAATGGGAGTGACTGAGATGAGAATGGCTGTACTTTATAATTGCAGGGTTGAGATAACAGTGATATCCCAATAACTCCCTGCGTGATAACTGTTTCCACATCATGTCCAGTCTTTGTTTTGTTGTGATGCAAGTGCGATCGAGTGAGGCTCCATGGAGCATACATACAACCCAGCTTCCACTTCAACCTTTTGTTGCTCTCTACCTACCTCACTTCGACATCCTCTTTCTTTGCAACTTCACCTCTCTCATATCCAATTCCCACACCGTACTTTCTACCACTACACCTTTTCTCTTTGCTGTTTCGAGTCCCTTCTCTCATCTCGTTGCGTCAAATAATTCACGTCCTCCAGCACTCCTGAGGAATACTCGCCCAGTTCGAATGCATTCGTGGGATCCGTTTATTCTAGGCCTCGAGGGTACCAGGAACCGCCTCTTTACTCCTTTGCCAGATTGTATGTCTATCAGCCTCCGCAATTCAAACCCGAATTCACTGACCGTTCTCGTTATTTAGACCCTGAGAATTCCCTCAACCCACTCACCAAACGCACCTCGTTTGCTACACATCTCCACCAGAGACAAAGCTCGTTAAAGAGACGGACTTCAATCACCAGGTATTTACTTCTCGGTTGACTCGTGCAATGCTCATTATCTGATTGTTCGTCTCAAGGACTTCTCCCGGTAAACCCGTTTCGGTCTTTGCACGCCCTTTGCCCGAGAACGCACTCCTTATTCCACCAACCCTCAGAACCGTTCAAGGATCCAAGGCAGTCAAAGCTACAGCTGTTTCCAAGTCGAAATCCGGCTCAGCATCCCGTTCCGAACAGAAACCAACCTCTTCCCTCACTGCCAGGAGTGGAAATCAAAAGATGCCAGAAAACAGCCGTGCCTCAACTCCGGCCCAGGAACGGGAAAATCGACAGACTGGAATAAAGGCTTCGAACATCACACCGGAGGTCAAGTCCTGTCCGTCCACCTCAAAAGCCACTTCCGGGAAGAAGATTGGATGGCAGGATCAAGTTGTCGGAGGAAGCCCTATGACCAGCTCATCCAAAAGCAAAGGACCTCTCGGAAATATGGCGAATGAGATTGCTATCAAGTCTGGGAAACCCCAACCAAAGGAAGATGAGTACAAGCTCCCACCTCTCAGATTCTCACCGGAAAAGGCTCGATACAAGCCCAAAACCATTGGAGGTCCCAGTTCTCTCAGACGTACAGCATTGGAGAATAAAGCAAAAACCATGGAACCCAAAGCATCTCAACGTAGCGATATTTACGCGTGGAGATCGAGCGTTACTATTGCTCGCAAGAAAGTCCGAGTTTCATCACGCTCTGGAAAATCAACCGGCAATCGTTCGAAAATCCCAGTACCATCGAAGCCAGAGACACCACCTCCACAAGAGGATCAGATTTCGGTCGAAAATACTTCTAGCCCAACGACCCCTGCCAACCCTACGGCTAATCAAAGTGAGAGTGAGGGATCTTCTTGCTCTTCGGAACCAGGAGCCTCAGCACCGCCTTCTTCTCCTCCGCCTCCGGCAAGAACCTCAACCGAAACAACTGCTGAGTATGAGAATGAATACAACCTGAATGTTCAAGCCTCGATTTACGGAGACAACGAAAAAATATCAGCTCTAAGGAAACAATTCCTGCAGGCTCTTGGAATAGATGAAATTTCCCTGCCGAGTTTGTCCGATTATATCAAGAATGTCAACTTTAACTCCGTGCTCAAGGACAGGCTTCGGGAAATTAAGATCCATGAGATGTACCAACGCATCAAAGTCGTCAAGACCCTCCAATACTCTTCGGTGTATCATGGTGCTAATGACAAAGAGCTACTATGCCTTAAGGGATGGGTCGACGATCTTATGGACGAGCTCTGGATGATTCAATCCGAAAAGATACAGCCAAGCAAAGTTTGGTTTGATCAGATGTTCAGATGGCTGTGGAGCAGGAACGGCAATGGTGCCGACCACTCTCAATTCGATGTTTCTAAGAGTGTGGATCTTTATGTGCTTCACAATGCTGCTCAACACAGAGTACTTGCTGCGAAGAAGGAGCATGAACTGTTTAACCTCCGAGACACTGGAATTGAACTTTTGAGAAACGGCTTCAGGAATAAAGAGAAGAAGATGATTGAATACTGGTCCTGTCTACGAGGACTTGTCACTGTTCCCGGGTCTTGTGGGGAGGATATTCTCAACGTCTATATGAGGAAGTTAACGAGATGGGATAAAAATGAGTTGCCGGAAACTTCAGTTCAGAGGAGGAGAATGTGGTACTTGTCAGTTTCTACCTTCCTTTCTCTAGCACTGTCATTAACTAATCGGTCAACAGTTGTCTAGACCACTATGTCAATTGGAAGGAAGCCATTTCGCACTATGCACTGGCCGTCAAGATGATGAATCTTCTCATTGTTTTCCACGACCTTTGGGGAATGCATGTGGAAGGAATGAGCAACCAGGAAAAGAAGGACTTTGGGGTCTTACACGACAATCTCTACAGGTTTGCAACCGTGTTTCAGAGGACAGTTGAGGAAAACGAGGAACCTATGTGGCAGGAAAATGAGTGCATGTGTATGTAAACATTGACTTCCCCCATACTGAAGATGTGCTAACATTTTACATAGATTGCTTCAGCAAAGCTGCAGCTGAAAGGGTTCCTCAAGAGGAGCACGGAAACAACATCTGGATGTGGCTCATTCAGCTCGCAAGTATTGCGGGATACGGCAAGTATTATGCTTCTATGCTGAAGATCATGACAGAGGGAAAGGACCCCGAATACGTCAACAACTTGTTTGAAAGTCACTTTTGGAGCCCGAGAACTTGCTCCATGATGGCTGGCTTGAAGAGAATTAAGGATGCAATGAAGAAACATGCTTCTCCCGGTGACCGTATGGGACTGGGTGCCAAGAAGGTGTTCAATAAGTTCTGAGTTCGGACTTTTTTTATGATTGCTTACTTTATTGAACTTGTATTTGTAGATGTTATGTTGCGTTGGATTGTTATGAAGGCTATGGCAGTTATCGTTGGTGAGGGAGATATCCATCTGTGGTTTCTGATGCTATGTTTGATGGTGGTGGATAATGGTAGACCTCCGGATGAGGAGGCTTCTGAACGTTAGACATGTCTGTCTGGAGGTCTGGAGGTCTGGAGGTCCATAGAAATGAAAGTCTTTGCTTGTATTAATTTAATTGTTCGTTGTGATTGGCCAATTGGGCGACAGATCCGTCGGACTCAGTCTAACCACACGCTTCATCTTCACAACTCTTATCTTCGTGATTCGAACTGCGACTTCTATCCGAATCCGTGTGTTCAATCCATGGGATTAGACCTCAAAACGTGATTGAAACTTTGTGTGCCTCTTCCTGTGATTCAGGCAAAAACCATCCTTCGAACCAATCGTACGATATATTGCCGGGGATAATGTGTGGTAGGTGGACTGGCGGGTATTGTAAGGAAACGAGATAATTGGTTCCTGTGAGAGGCCAAATTTTGCATCAGTTGGTGGCCTGACAATTCCGCAGCAACTCTGAAGATAGGGAAGAGATCTAATATAAATATTCGAGCTGTACAATCCACCAGATATCCATCAGACACAGCTCCTAAGCGCTCACTTCTCGGCGGCAGTTTCTCCCGTCACGTCCGAATGTTGCATGTGCGATCTTTGCCGACATCATCATAGTGGCTAAGCAATAAATCCAGCGTACTCTAAAACTAGTGGCGCTAGAACAAAAAAACGACACGTGGGGGGGAGGTGTGGAAAGATGCGAAAGCAGGAAAACCATCGAGACAGAGCGAGGAGGGAGGCGAGAGACAAGAGAGAGCAGTATCCCCCGCTCTCCCACAAACATCGCCGACTCTTGAAGAATCCCACAGCCATTCTGTGCTCCCTACCAGTGCAGCACCGCCCTCTCCCCCGCTATTGCAGCCCATAGTCTAGTGTCTCTACGCTCTCAGCCTCCATACGGATCAAATCCTTGCAATTCCAATTTCTCACCAGTGATTACCCAGGTGCGCTGCACTTTAACCTATCTATACACAGCAAAAAGGGTTCAGCATTCACTCGAAAGACCTCATACTGCCGACGTCCTAAGTCCTCGAAAGAGTCCGAACCATCGGTTCTTCCCGTACCACCGTCCCACCGCCACTCACCCTCCCGCCGCGGTTCTATGCCCCCCCCTCCGCCGCCGAATAGCACCCCCCATCTGCTGGACCTCTCGCCCAGCGACCACCTGTCGGACCACAAGGCACTTCCCCTTCCCGGGCAGAAGACGGAGGACAGCCATTCGCAGGAACAGGACGACGGCTACCCGGATCGGTCGACGTACCAGACGCTCCCCGACACCCCCGGGACTCCTCCGTCGCAGGATCCCTTCGCCGCCGGGGTCAGCGACGAAAATTTAATCCCGATCGAGGCGGATCCGGTCGCAGTGGACGACAACGAGCACGAGGACGTACATTACGATCTGAACGCTCTCCGCAGCGAATACAAGCGTTCGTTTGTTGCGCCGTCGCCGGGCCTTGTTCGGCGCGACATCGGCGTGATAAGGAGACACACCACCAGCACGAGTAGGGGTCCTGCACCGCCGAAGCCGCTGTCGCCGGTACTGTCGTTGGTTGGGGGTGATATCAAAAGGGAGAAGGGAGACTACGGTGCGTACTCTGCTGCTGCTGGGCTCTGGGGGAGAGGAGCAAACATATGTATTATACGATGTAATACAAGACGATGTTCTCTGGCGATTGATTGTGCACTGTGCTGTTTTTGAGTTGTTTTTTGGGGATTTATACATTATTTCGTTTGGGGTTTCTGTTCTCTGTCGAATTGATGATTTAGGCTAACCCGCAATGTCAGCACCACCACTACCGCAGACATCTCCCAAACCCTCCACCACCACGTCCACTTCAAATCAACAGCCCCATCATCTCCATCGCCAACACCAACAACACCACCACCGTCCCCAGCCACAGACAAGCCCCCCTCTCCCCACCTCGAAGACTCGCGCCCAGAACATAGACGCCGCCAACACAGCCTCCCCGATTCCTAATCTCCCCGCCGAACGCCAGTCCGGCCACGACACGCACAACAATAACAACAACGATAACGACGACGACGAGCAGCTGAACGCTTCCGACGATTCGGAATCCATTTCAGCAGTGTCGGGCATATCATCCGCGAGTATGGAGGAAGAGGAGAGCTGGATCGCCAGCTTCTGCAATGTCGTAGGCCACGAGTACTTTGCCGAGGTCACCGAAGACTTTATCGAGGACGACTTCAACCTCACCGGCCTTGGCGCCGTCGTTCCCATGTATGCACTACTATTCCTGCCGTGTCGTGTCCGCTATCGCCGAGCTGTCGCGTCGTGGGGAAGGGGATAAGCGATTGACTGGTTTGCAGGTACAAGGAAGCCCTCGAGATGATCCTCGATGTGGAGCCTGAAGACGACTCAGACTCTCCCGGTTCCGCCTCCGAATCCCTCTCCGATAACCCCACTGGCACCTCCTACCGCCGCCAGCGAGGCCACGCGCGCACCGCCTCCGATTACTCCATGATTGAGACATCGTCCGAACTCCTTTACGGCCTGATCCACCAACGCTTCATCACCTCGCGCCAAGGCATCCAGGTCATGTACGACAAATACCTTTCCAACCACTTCGGCTTCTGCCCGCGCGTCAACTGCGCGTCTGCGCGCGTACTCCCCTGCGGCTACTCCGACACCCCTGGGACAGAAACGGTAAAACTCTTCTGCCCGAGCTGCTGCGATATCTACGTTCCCCCCAACTCGCGGTTCCAGGCAGTCGATGGTGCATATTTCGGCACCACGTTCCCCACACTATTCCTGATGACGTTTCCCGAACTCGACATCTCTGGCAACGGCCGAAAAGACGTCACCGCCAGCTCGGCCCTCAACTCGCAGGGCGGCCGCAAGGGAGCCGCAAACAATACCCTCCCCCCTATCAACGGCGTTCCCTCCAACAACATTGCCCCAGGCCTTGGAAAGGGGAAGAAATACGAAATGCGCATCTACGGCTTCCGCGTCAACGAGCGTGCAAGGAGCGGCCCCCGTATGGGCTGGTTACGCGATAAACCAGAGGATCTAGCGGATCTTGACGAGTGGGCACGGTTCACAACGGGGGAAGTAGACGGGTACGAAAGCGAGGAGGAGGAAGAAGAGGTGGAAGATGAAGAGGAGGAGGAGGATGGAGACGAGGAGATGGCGTTTCCGGATGGTGGCGGAGGAAGGGTTACAAGGAGTGCAAAGAGGGCTGCGAGTAATGGTGGAGACTCGGTTAGGTGATACGTGAGAAGCGAGCGGGTGGTCAGTTCTTTACATTACTTCTAGACAATGGGTGGCAAACGTTGCCAATACGAATGAATGATGCGTTTTTCCTTTTCCTTTTCCTTTTCCTTTTCGTTCTCTTCTTTTCTTGGTATTGTA
>MU122094.1:618848-638202 GCA_014904905.1 Wilcoxina mikolae CBS 423.85
GGAAAAATTTATCTTGTGTATATATACTTATAGCTGCCTGGAATATCTTGCCTTGTGTGTGCGTGTGTGAGTCTTTACGAAGTTCGTGATTGATGTCTTTTGTGGGAATGGAGCCTCCGAGCGAGTGCGTGTGACTGAGACCCAAGGGGATGGGCAAGCATATATGAACATTCCTTCATTCTTCTCCATCTCCACTGGGACGGCAAGTGAGAGGAAGTACGACCCAGCCAGCGAGGTTTGGAAAACCGTGGATGGGCAAAGTTTATCCATCTAACGCCTGGTTGAAAATTGCAAACTCCTTTGCCATCTCGAGGAATCTATATGTGAGAACGTACATGTTTAATTGAGGGTCCGGAATGAAACTATTTGTAGAGGGGTTACTTATATTATCGTTCTCGGAATACGACTATAGCTAGCTGCAGAAACAGAGAGAGGCTTCGAGAATGTTTGGGCTGCAGGACTTAGGGAGGTCCCGGGAAAGAAACTCCGGGTTTTGTCCAAAGTATCGGTGGGGGGTGGATGATAAGAGATATCAATTCCGAGGCATCAAATATCACTCTATCGATCCCAGGTTTACTCGGAGAGATATGCTACGTTTAACTGTGATATGCATGGGTTCTCGGCGCCGGCTTGAACGTATGATCGAGAGATAACGATTCAGAAGCGTGTTGGATTAATCGACCTGGTGTGAGGAAGGACAAGCTGTTTCATTGGATGGGGTACAGTGAACCAGTCGGTTTGATTCCAGCCAGCATTGGTTTATCGCGGCCGGCAGTGAGAGCTTAGTTCCCCGATGGATGTAGCTATAGGATGGGTTTTCGACCTCAAAGAACTCAATCGCGACGGCTCCAAGGTCAGGGGGAGAATGATTTTGTGCCCGAGCGGCAATCGATCGGTGGGGTGAGTTCAAGAACATTCTAGCACGCAAATACATAACTGGAACCAATGAAGGTTTGATGTTTATGTCTGCAATGTCGGACTTCTTGCAAATCACCATTAACCCACTCAGTAATTATAAGCCAAGTCATCTCTTTTCCTAACTGTCTATCCGGCTGTCAAAACGTTCCACTGGGAGAACTGAGGTAATGATTCCATTAGGGATTATCTCCAACAAACTCACGTAATCACATTCATTGGCCAAAACAAAACAAAAATCCGGAAGGCTTGATGACCCTATTCCTAGCCTTATCAGTCAATATCCCAAGATGCTTTAGTGCTTGGGCTGTCATGGTATCCGATCTTTCGTGCATGTTGAGAGGAAAAAGATATTGATGGACACCAGTACCGAGCAGAAGCACGATCGAATGAGTAACGGGCAATGTTTCATATCAAAGACTGGTTGTTTCCATCTCCGGCTCCTCTAATGAAGAGTTTTATGGTATTTGGCCATGGGTGAACTGACATCATGAGATACTATTCTCTCATCTAGGAAACCTTCCATGAACACGCCGGATAACGATGCGGGCTACTTCCCACATACATCCTCTTTCCGCTGTTTACTTCCCAGTGTAGTACTCCCTCAAAAGTGGCCATTTCCTTCGGACGCCGCTAGAAGAGCGTTTGCGAGTTTTTACCTGCCTTCTACCTCCTTGGTGGATACTTTAACGATTTACTAAGGGAATTGTAATGGTAACCCCTTGATATGCCTTGGTCCATCCTTGAGTTTTCAGCTGTCTATGAAACGCAAAGAAATGCTAGATATTGTACACTAATAATCGGTAATCGTACCAGCGAGAGCCAGCGGAAGCTAAGAAGTACTATATCGAAGAGAAGGGGGGAAATATCCTTAATGCAGTCGTTATTGTGGAAAGCGAGAGGCGAGATGGGGAACTTGAGGCGAGCGGTTGCTGGAGGGGTAGGTACATCGGAGAGCTAGAGACAACATTCGAGGATGCGGTTAATGCAGTTTTGGATGAGTTTGCTGGTGAGCAGGGAGAAAGATCAAAATCTATGCTGATACGCTGAGGGAGTTGATGGCGGGGAACTTGAAGTGGAGCCGGCTCGTGTTTGTGGAAGATATAATAACTTGTGGTGGGTTGTTCCACAAGATTGTACAGCTGAACCTGGCGGAAATTCTCCTACGTCCGCCGAGGCCAATAGCTCTTACTCCATGGTCGATTAAAGGCACCCTATTTGGATTTTGGATTTTCGGCTGGCGGCCTCAGCTGGCGTGGCGTAAAGACTGCATTCGAGTAATAAATGCCGCGTGGCTACGGAATTTAGTGTGGTGATATCATTGACTAGTCTAACCTAACCTCAAACATCCTCCCGCTGATATATATAACTAAGTGCATGTGTGTTTGTGCACTGTACTCTTCTAGCTTGCTGACGGCAATACACTTTGCCACCAGTACTACGAAACCGGGATCCCTACGCGCGCATGGACTCCGGCTATAGGTTCGAGGAGAGAAAGGAAACAGAGAAGGGGCGAAGAATCCAGCCAGATGGCAATTGGGTCATTGCGGGTTGTTATTATGCGAAATGGATGGGATAAATAATAAATGGTAGATTGAAGTTCGGGAATGGGTGTTTTTTATATCACTCGGTTTCCTCATACAGTATAGTGGCACTCTAACATCCTTACCAAGCAGACGGCTGTTGGGCTCGGGCTGTATCCATCAAATACCAAAAAATCACCATACCTAGTATGGTATTATTCTTGTTTGAAGGTTTTTTTCCACCCTAAATTCTCGTCAATTGTCTGCCAGAAGTTTCCATGTCAAGTTAGTACTGTTTGCTCGGAAATTGAAAGGGCCGGGGATGCGTACTTTTATTTGCCACTGAAGCTATCGGTTGAAGCGGATACCACAATGTTCTCTCTATGAAATATCGATTACTATTGTTTGGAGCTTCAAGTGCCACGACATATCATGGTCACTTTATCGACACTGTGTATTAAACAGCTGGTTCAGCTAACATCTGTACACAGTCAGCCAATTTGGCTGTTCATGCACAATCTCAGTTCGTGCCTCGACGTCGCAGCCCGTAACGTACAACGTCATACTCCGACGTCGTGCATTCGCGCATAAAACTTCTTGCTTGTCTGCCTTGTGGGCGAGTGTCGGCGCGGGACCATTAAACCGCAAGAAGCTTTTGAGAACGCGCTCGCGGGCGCCTTCCGATGGGTAAGCAAACTGATCCAAGCTAGTCGGGTTAAAAATCGATCACTCAGACGAGCACAATGCAACGCCGGATTTTAGACGTTGTTGCTGTGGTAGAATTCTCTGCAAGAGTGTTGCCAACACTATTCTGTATTCTTGTGGAGAGGTTGAAGTACGAAGGAGGCGGATCGCTGGTGGTTATTGGAGGCACAAAATCGTTTGTATAAAGTTCTGAAAACGCGATTGGCCCAGCCCTGAGCCCTACATGACACTTCACTTCAGCTGCCACAAACGAGAACAACAGGAGTATCTTACGCCTGATGAAGAGTCGCCAGGCCAGCTGATTCCAAGAACTAAGCCGACAACTTCGATTCAGGCCAAGTGATGGATAACTGACATCGAAATAGGGAGTCATTGACTTCCACAAGAGCATCAAAACAAGAGCATCCCTCTGCTCGAAGATTAAGGCCACCCAACCGTGCGTTACTCGGTCATAACATATCACTGTTTCCAGAAATAGCAACCCAGATGTCTTGGCTGGCTAGGATATAATGATCTAGCCCACACTTCTATCGCAGATAAACATAAGTTAGAACACTTTACAATAGCAGGAAAGGTATGATTTCGCACCGTTACGCTTCCGCATAGCAATATATTCAGGTACAAGCATGTCATCGATCGCGATCGTCCATTTCTTGTCTCTGCCACCCGCTGAAAAACGGACCTGATATTTTTTCGTAATTGGCCGTGAGAAGATTGAAACAAGCTATGAAAAGGCATAGAAATATGGGTATTCGTTCATCATGCTTTCAAAGGGTGCATAGAAGAACAATTTAAACCTAGAGCTAGAGCCTTATTTCATCTCCCCGTATGAAAATTTTGCACTTAACCATTTCCAATACGGGTGAAAGACATCACCAATATCCAAGGAAATAACGAACCGAGTCGAAGCGCTTCGCAAAGTGACCCGTTATGCACTCTCTCTGACCAAATTGTCTCCTCGTTGGGGGCCTTTTCAGCAGCGTCTTAAGCTTCTCAAACGTCTTCCCATTCAGGTCTTCCAGAGGGACATATCGCTAACTGGCATTTTGCAATTGTCACAACGAAGTTTCTTGGAGGTTGGTGTGGCTGCCTTGCTAAATATCGATGTCTTCGTGTATGGTGGGGGGTTGAGCTGCACATCAAGGAGGTATTGAGACAAAGTCTGTCGCCTTGGTTATCTTCATGCCGCCTCCAGGGACTCCTCAATGGTCCTATCCAGCTCCCAGGGGAACTGTATCAACCAGCGACAGCATGTAAAACTTGATGGACAATTGGGAACATGCTCGTGAAGACCTTGCGCCAGCGTCCTCTGGCTTTTCAAACATCCTACTCAAAACCACAGCCGCAAAGCTAGCCGTAAAGCCCAAATACCGCAAAACTCTCGTCACAAAATCTCCTGGTGCTAGAAGAGCAACGGCGACACTAACGCGGGTGGTGGCGGCATTAAAGGATGACCTAAACAACTATCGCCACCATGCACATTGGCATGATCCTTGAATGTGGAAAATTTTTGATGTGCACCAGTATGAAGCAGGCACAGATTTTCGTTAGCTGGGGACCCTTTGACATCGTCAGCGAGCGGTTAGGCGGCCCGACCCAATTGCCCGTTGATAAACATTGCAACCCGCCCATAGTGCCCGGCGCTGTTGCAATTTGGGTGGGGTTATGCGGCCGATACCACCCTAAACTACGCAGATAGTTTCAAAAGAAGTCTGTCTGTTGCCAGTGCTTTAGCTCTGGCGTGATGCACTGTCACTGCAACGACGATCTGCACCTCAGCACCGACTTCTCACAGGACAAAGATTTTGCAAAACACGAAATTCCATAACCCCGGTCGCCTCGGATATCTATCTGCATGTGAAACCCCAGACAGTGCAGTATTGATATTCCAATTAAAATGCCCTCTCCATCACAATTTTGAGAATTTCGCTGTCGAGAGAGTTGCCATAGCATCTGGTCATCATAATCCACCATGTAGAGCAATCTGTTAGACTGTGGATGTGCTCCCCGCTTACTTGAAACAACGCGTTTAACTGTACATATGTGGTGCAACTTTCCAATTCAATCCCACTTGGATGGACTAAAATGGCACATTGATCGGGAGCCTACCGAAGTCCCAGGAGGAAGATTTCTTCAGGCTTGCTTTGCATGTACATGCTTCATGGTCCATTACGCAACAAAAACAAAACTCTGCATTCAAAGGGAATATTTAGGGGACGGTAAGACCGAGCTGGCAGATACAGCTGATCTCCTGAGCCAGATATAGAACAATGACATTGGCTGGAGCCACGAGCTTGCACCGAGGATGGCTGGTTCAAGGAGATGCAGCTGCTCTTCAAATGGAATACAGTACATACGACGTGAAGTCTGAGGATGCAACATGTCTTCCTGACGTCTTACCATTACGGTAATGTGGTCGGTTTCACCCTCCACAACGAGAACAAAGGAAACATGAAGAGAGAAACTGATCGACGTTGAGCAGGATAACCTCGTCAACCGGTTTTGAGAGATGCCCACTTCTTGAAGTAGTCTAATGCCGCGCGTACCACTGCAAAGAATCCCAAAACAAGGGAGAAGCGGCTATTGAGCTCCACGGTGTTCGAACAGCTAATACTGGACAAAAAGGGGTGATAGTACATGCATATATATATGCCCACTACTATACTGAGTTTCAACCATCGAATGTGATATGAAGTCCGCGATGTTGTGGTCACATGGGATATGGCATGATGCTGGCCATGGGGGAAACCTAATTTTGCAGCATACATACAGTTGGCATATGCATCTCGAGCTCGTTGCTGACGGGGGTGTGGTATCCACCGATCGATAGGGAATAGGGTCCACATGCCGTCGGGTCGCTTGCTTTGTGATGGCCGGTAACCTGCGGTTGCCATAAAAACACGGAGAACTATATGGAGTCTGAAGTTTGGAGTCTGGATATTTTCGAAGAACTGCTGCAGCCACAAATACAAGTGTTGTCCATATATACCTGGGTACTTACGCACAAACGGGAGTGAGAACTCTAATCAGCCCAAGCATTAGTATCGAGCTATCCGAAAGATAGATATGCAGTACAGGATAATTCGCCGAAAATTGCTGGATCGAGTCATATACAGTGATGCAGGTTGTGGGTCTCAGCGTATGGAAGATGTATGAGGTACATTGAATTCACAGCCTAGGCCTATATTTCAAGAAAAAGTTTGCTCCGTTTCCCATGTGTGTAGATCAAGTGCATTGCGCCTTGCCTAGGCGTCTCTATGGTCATGTTTAATTCCGCGGGGTGATGTGAGAGGATGAAGAATATGCACCCAGAAAAAAAAAGAATTCTGTTTCGTATGTTGCTGCACTATGTACTAGCTAGGCTGCCGCATGGAAGCTCCAATGGAAAAGGATTCTGAAAGGCGTTACACTCATACCACCGGTCATTTCTGGATCGGATAAGCGGACCTCTGACTGTGTATGTTCAGCCAGTATTGCCCAGCAAGCTAGCTATGGTGAATCGATTGATTCGATTCGCTTACTTTCTAACGGACAACCAGCTCAGAAATCCATAATTATTGCAAAGATGCCCTCTGTAAAAGCTCTCCAGAAATAATCTAGGATTCTTCTGGAAGGTCATTCGAACATTTGAGGAGGGAAAGTGGGACCGCGGCAAAACTCGTTGCAGGGATATTGTTTCTAGAAGCCAGGTCACCCTATAGAAGGCTAGGTGGCTGCAGCTAGACAATACCTCACGTGCAGAAAGTCTCGCAGTCACAACTGCTCGCCATGCGCCTCTTTGTCCCTCCTCCTCTCCGTACCCCTCACCAGGAGAGTACAACGACTCTCCGCATGCAGCTTTCCGTTCTCCGACTGCAACACGAGGTTAGGTTGCCTTGCAGAGCGGTCGCGCAAAGGTAGTGCATATATGTATGCAAGTGTGGTCTCATGCAGTGGAACACATCAACGACTGGCCAACCGGTCTTAAATGGTCCGCACTGAGGAGGCTTATGTTTGATTAAATCATCGAAAAGTGAGAACCCGAGGTGAGGATTGGCTACCATTCGTACACCAGATTACTTTGACAGCGTAAATGAGGCCTAATGTGTGAGTGGATCCTACTATTATCTGCGCACCCCTTTCAGTTAATGATCCAACGTCGTCGCGTCAGATCTCTTCTTCTCCATGGCTCCACAGAAAAAGGTGACATCTAATTTAGCCCCATTCCAACACTGCCATGTATGTATGGACTCAATCTAAATCAATTTTTCAATCCGCTGTGTTTGTGGTAACCCTAGCGTTTTGAGGGCAGAAGTTGTTGGGGCATGCGCATTCCTGATTGAAGATCATGCTACGATAATCCGTCGTTGCCTATCGTGATATGAGGCTTCAAGAGCCCCCTGCTCTAGACTCCAACCTCAACCCACGTTCCCTACCTTAATGAGGTATCTAGTCTTATGGGTAGATAGAGTATCATTCCTACATGCCCCGCTCCAACCCCTCTTTGTACCGTTTGTAGGCCCGTTCCCGGCGTCGACTAAGGATAGTCCTAGTCAGGTACTACGTCGTTGTGCATACGCATATCTACTCTCTCTCTCTCTCGGTGCCAAAGTTCGGGGTGAGCATACGTAGAATAGAGTTATCGGTGGCATCGGATCTGAAACATGCTATTCAATTCCATAATCCGTTACATCAGTCAGCCGCCCGGAGCACGACATCGCGCGGTAATGTGCGTATATTGAAGAATCTGTAATTGGAAACTAGCAAGTGATAATGTTGGTGAAATTCATGTTCATTGTAGCTACAACTCGACTCAAAAGCAGAGCCAGATTGAGTGTGCATACGTGACATACATAGGTTTAACGGTTAACGTTATAACAGCCCAGCTGCTGGCGCAAGCATAGCAGCATTTCATCGATATTACTAAGACCCGTTATAATAAAGTTCTCCCTCAATTCCTGCCAGGTATACCCCATGTCCCCCATCCCTTCATACTCTATTGATGCTTGTAATCTTGGTATAGGCTTAGAGCCTACGCAATGGAGACCGATGGTAAATGTATGTACGACATTGCGGAAACACAAGAGAGTACTTAAGGAAGTAAATGTACACGGCCGAGTCTATCTCAGCTGCCAGACAACAGCAGTCAGTCGATCACTTAGTTCAGATTAGTTTGGCTCAGTCCAATCGAACCCAGTTCGGGGATTGTGTTTTTGATTTCAGCCTTCATTTGCAATATATTCAGCTCAAACTCCGAAGCGTTTACGTCCACATCACCTCGCGCCACGAATAAGACTGCGAGCGATGTTATCGGCGCGCGCGCCACGAAACAAAACGAACCCAAAACCGGCTACTCTATCTATATCCAGCCTTTTCCGAGAGGCGAACCCAGAAAGCGGTTGTCATCTCACCACCATCATCATAGTACTTAGGTACACAAGGGGGGCGCTGTTATATATTCTGGAAGCCTGCCACAGGCAGCACTTCGGTTGCGTTGCACCGTCGCTATACACCAATTGAAAAAAAAAAAAAAGAAAATAAAGTGCAAGTTCCAGTGGCAAATTCTACACCTCGACTTTAATTTTTCTTCTTTCGTCATCTGAGGACTACTACGCATTGCTACAACACATAAAAGGCTTCTGTCTTTCCGTTTTTCTGGAGTTCGTTTCGGCATCCTCACGATTGAGAGTTTTTGCATTCTCAGGAACATCTTTCTGTATGACTCTTTGTGGCAATTATTCTTTACAACCATGCGGACAAGCGCTAACATCTGAACCAGGCCACTCGGACTGCTCAGGAACATTCAGTCTGTCTGTATAAAAAAATAAGGATCCAACTATACTTCAATCCCGCCATACAAAAATGATTTGGACCTGCTGTCAATGCGGCCAAAAGAGCCATTGCACAACGTGCGATTGCGGCCACAACTTCTGCCTGAGCTGTGTATATTGCCGAAAGCCTCGTAGCGGACCCACACCCTCCCTCTCGAGATCCTTTCGACAGCGATGGTCATCAATCCTCGGCGGTTGACCCCTGAGACGCCACTTCCCCAACTTATCAACATCGCGGGCGTTCCCCTAATCCACAAACCACAACAATTGCGACAACAGATGTCGACTAAACTACAATACCGCCTCCCTCGAAGAACTATTCACAACCATCATGCGTACCATTTGACCCACCTCTTCAATAACGTCGACCTCATCCCAAACTCACGAGTTCTTGTATATATCCACACAGGCGGAAGGGGGGGGAATGGCAGTTTCAGTTTCTTTCGCTTCTTTCTACCTGTATTTCTATTTGGATTGGGTTGGGTTTGGGCTCGGTGGAATTGATATGGGGTATTTCAGGCTTGAGTTGGAGTTGTATTCCTTTACTACTTGTCCCGAGGCCCGTATTATTTCCTTTTTGGCCATAGTATCCAGCGATGTAAATGATGTCTTGCGTCTTGTGTATCAGAGCATGTTATAAGAGACACGGAATATTTTCTAGCTCCAGTGCTCATCCTCGCCGGATAAATGGGCTCGTTCATCCCACATATAAAATAACCGGACTGACTCTATGGCCTCTCACGGGCAACACGACGACAAGTTCTACAGGGAAAGAAGAAAGGAGTTTGGATTGTGGCAAAACCTAAGCGGAAGCCATTGCCATACGAAGACAATCAAGAATAGTTTCCTCGATTGGGCTTCGGCTGACAAATTGGTGTATAATGTGATAAAATCCCTCCCACGCCAATGGATCGAGCCCGCTAACGCAAAATTGAGTCCATGATTACTTTTAATGCCCGGCTGTGCATTTGTCTCAGTGAAGCTCGTCGGGGTAGGTGATTTATTGACTCCGTTTCCGAGCCGGACAGATGGGGTGGGGTGCATAGAGACACCCTGGATTCCTCTTCCTTCGCTCCCTGCATGGTGCGTCGTTCAATATCCAAACCGAAGTTCGTTCGTTTGCATGCAATGGCTGATGGACGGGAGAAACTCATAGTCTTCTATGCAAGACCAATGGCGGAGACCCGCTTTGACTGAAACTGGATTCGGCACATGTGTGTTCTGCATCAGCGTGGGCCTAGAGCACTCGTTGTACTAGTACATATGGCTCGACACTTCCTTTCAATTCTTCACCAACAGGTTTTCATGCCGTAACAAAGATAGGACGGTCACCATGCACGACAGAATGTGAAACATGTCTTTCTTTCGCTCCGTAGAGCATATATATACATACGTAATCAACTCCTCGCCAACGTAGTACGCCGTATATATACGCAGCCACACACCGAAGTTCTGACGGGGGTATGGCGTACGAAGAGTATATTCTGCTGTGCAATGTCGGCGTCCCCGCTAGCCAGCAGGATAACAGTCGGGAAGTAAAGCTAGAGTATTGCTATCGTGCCCGTGAAAGTGGATAGATTAGGAAGCCAGCCGATGAGAAGATTGATCCATATTCTTTGGGCAGAGGAGAATCATGCATGCACATATGTGGCTCGAGGATGTCGTATATAGAATTAGCACTAGCGAGGTGGGCAAAGCAAGTTAAACCGCGAGTCTTTTTTCCTCAATGCAGTCACTCTCTTCATGCTGTGTTCGTTGCGGTAGGACGACTAGCCTCACTGAAGGATTCAATCAGCAAGTAGAAGCTTGGCCGACGCATGTGCGGACAAGTGGAAAATTTCAGTCAGCGGTGTTGGCTGATTCACTGCACATTCAGCTGCAAAAGACCACAAATCCGATTTGATGCATATGTTTTCCAGGTGGAGCAGAAGGTTTCATCGGCAGGTGTTTCAATTGCTGCACACCAACTCGTAATCATTATATATACTTGCAATCGAGCAAACCACCGAGCCCTGCTTTAAGGTACGTCACATGCATACCCAAAAAAAAACAAAAACACCAAAGCATGCACGGGTACCGTTTGTTAAAGTCAAAAGATCCGTACGCAGTGTTTGATTGCTACTACGACTTTGTTAAACTCGTATATGTGACTTTCCACTTTCTTGGGCCCCGATGTGCTGCTCACTTCTCATTACTGAGCTCCCAAGTTTTCTTACAGTCTTTTCAATTGGGTAAATGGGCAGATGCTCTGCCGCTCAATAGTTTTGTAATTGTAGGTGGTATCGGTAAGGATATTTGGAATTTAAGTTTCTCAGTCACGGTAGGGGATTCCTAAGAACCACGCTGTTTTGCAATGAATTTTATTCGAATGAGCCGTTTGATCACCCAGAGAAGATTTCCATCCTGGCTAATCAGGATACTGGGCTCCATCAATCAAATCAGATGCGCCGTCACATATTGTCACTCGGAAGTACATTCACTTTTCCTGTTACAATAGATGCTTGATTGATTGTCTATCGAGGCCCAAGGGTCCTGTATTTATACAGCCTCATGCTGACGTACTTATGTATCACCATATCCTGATACAGGCCTCATACACGATTCTATCCTCATTCAAGGCTCATACACGATCCAGGTACATATGCTACATTTCCCAAGCTCGCTGCTTTGCGCCCAACAGGATCTTCGTGTATTATGGACGTCTGCTCCACTATCACCGCTTGCTACTCCATCCAGGGAGTACTGATGTTAAAAATAAGAGGTCTATGGCTGACTACGTTCAATCACCTAACGCGCTAGCCTGACCTTCGTGATCAGGACTGAAGGGAATTCGAATCAGTCCCTGAGATTTTGATAGGCGGTAACTGTGGAAGAATAATCGGAAAACCGCGCGTAGAGTAGATTGTTTAAAATAACAGGCTTACTCTACACTGAACCGTCTACAAGACAAATGATGGGAAATACAGGGTTGTTGACTGGTCAGAGCTCCCGGGATTCCATATTGGACTGCTACTTCAGCCAATCGCCGCCGTTCCGAACGTTCATTCAGGTTAACACCGGCACTTTTCTGCGTAGTTTAATTACCATTCCAGGTTCTTTCCCGACTTTTGCTTTCATTCTCGAGTACCGATCGACTTCGCACCTGAAGTCCGAGAAACAAACAACACCACGCGAAGTATTTGGTGAAGTCTTTAGTTGGTAATTCCAGTACTCTATAGTATACAAATCATTATGATCCTCGTACATAGGAAATTCCCGACGCTCCCTCTATCTTTAGTCTTCGAACTCGTGTTACTAGTCATGAAAATTACTACACATATAGTGTCGCATCTACATATATAGGTGCAACATTGCTTGAAACCATAAATTGCTGTGAAGTTCTCTAAAACCGTTATGAGCAATAACTCAACCCAAACACAACCACACTGATCCGATGCTGCTTCAAATGATGTGACGCACCCAGTTTCTTCAATCTTCTCTTACGGTATCTAAATTTCCAGATCTTGTCGTGGCGTAATTGGAAGCTCACTCTTCATTGACTTAGAAACAAATACGCATTATCAAGCTGGATTGGGGACGAACTGCTGGTGAAATATCCGGGGTTTCGAATTCCTTATAGCTTAACTCAGGTTCAACACAGCTATAACGACCATGCCCATCAACGCCGCTCGAAATTGACCAATAGAGGTTGTATATATGTTTGAGTACAAGACGCTGGCCAACTGGACAGTAGAAGGATCATGCATGAATAACCAAGCGCTCGCGCTCTAAGAAGAATTCGGAACCATAAACCAAGACACAGTCGACGGCCTTCCACCACGAGGCGACAGACCACATATGCCCAGCCAGCGATGCCATGCTTGTCGATTCCCAATGTCATACATATTAAATGTATGCACGATGTGCTGTATGACAGATTCAAGCTTCCGCGACGGCTGCACTACCTACTGATCGGAGATATATTTCTGTCTCAGATTTGGACAACTTTGAAATTTTGGGTCGTACATATATGCAGCCCTTCGGGAGTATAGCTTTCCGTTAATATCCATCCTAAGTGTTGCCTTTGTGCACTCCAATTACAAGAGCGGTTTTCTAGCTATATTGTGCGCACACGATGTTCTCAATAAAGTTTTGAACGAAGATACGTACATATAACCGTTGGAATAGCTATAGCTATAGTGCTCTACATACTCTAATACTCATGGTCAGCGAATCCCAACACTTGTGCTTGAAAGAAACATACCTTAAAAATATCGGTATGCTGCGACAGTTTTTATACACAATATCTCAGTCAGCAGGGGGTATCGTTGTGTGAGGCTGAGGGATTTGGCTTTCGGTGCGAGTATGAACGTGTACGTACGAGCCTAGCCGCATTGGCATTTACGTCATGCATTTATACACGCATCCGCGCAGGGTTGTTGGGTAGCCCGGTTTGGCTCTGTATAATATACGTGCTACATACCACTTGTCCGGACAAGCGAAAAGAGAGAGGAGATTGTCATAAAACATCACAGAGTTGAATTCCGGCCGCCGGCAACGAGGGTACAATATGGGTTAGGGATATATCCATAGTGAGGTTATCGACGCCGGAATTCGAACTGCCCTACCACGCGCACGTCGCCCTACGTCTTTCGGTATGTCTAACTAACAAAGCTGAAACTGTGGTAGCTACGCAGTTAAGTCCGCCAGGAGCAATGGTTGTTATTTATAATTGGTGGGAAAACGGTCTGCGGGTGATGACGGGATCGATATTACGGTATTACGGAATTATCGGAGATTTCGGGGATATCGATTACATTCCTTGGATTTTTTCCCCGG
The DNA here is from genome assembly GCA_014904905.1 of Wilcoxina mikolae CBS 423.85. Taxonomy (NCBI): domain Eukaryota; kingdom Fungi; phylum Ascomycota; class Pezizomycetes; order Pezizales; family Pyronemataceae; genus Wilcoxina; species Wilcoxina mikolae. The sequence continues at coordinate 632,620 of MU122094.1, forward strand.
TAGCCATCACCATTCCAACCTTACTCGAGCAGAGTACTTAGTACATACCGGTATCTCATTCTCAAACTCTTACTGATTCAGGCTTGCGCATTGATTGTACCAGCGGTAACGTGTCCCTTGAGACAACAGTACTGCGCCCAGCGGCCGGGGCTCATTCGCTTTTACGGCCAGGCCACCCAAAGCTCACTTGGATTCTTTCTTCTTACCACCGCACATTTGGAACTTGCAAAAACCAGTTAATTTTCTGGAACACCCCGTATTTTGGTTGCCTTTCAGACTTTCGCCATGATACCAGTATTCATCAGATTAGTTAAATTTATGGTACAGACACAGGATGTAAATATTTTGGCCCTTAGCGATGATTGGAAATTTCGGTGATGGTGAGATACTGTGACACCGCGACTCATTTATCACAAGGTACGGTAGCCAAATTTGATTATCTGATCCTCACCCGTTCACCTTTGGAACTCAACAGCACCAACATTTAAGTGTAGCGTATACTCTGAGCGCACGAATTAATCGTGCGGAAACATTCCTTGTGTGATCAGATATGAGTCAACTTCAAACAAAGTAGATCTAGAGTAGCACTAGCCTTGAGCAGGAGTCTGCGTCATGGCGAGGTACTCGAGTAATGTACAACACTATTTACATGCCCTTCAATTACATTCGAAGTGATGTTTCCCGAGTGCTCCGCTATGATCTTCTCTCCACCCACGCAAACGCCTGATCGAGGCTAGAGTAGCAGCACACTGCACGTACACATGACTGAATATATTCTAAGGTCTATGCCACTATTCATTGCCCTCTTTTGCATCCTCTCATGATCTACATCTTAGATCTTACGGCCCTCTATCGATATATCGTTCCTGCGTTTTCGAGAGTTTCCCCTACACGTTTGACCGCAGCCCTAGCGGATTTGGTAATACACGCTTTGGCTGTTGATCTGGCGGCTAGGATATCTAATTCCGGGCGGCAAATTGCACCAACTCGCCCTAGCCGGGTGTGTCGGGGATACGCCGCGCCAGGATCATAGTCGAGCTTAACTAGTTAGTACACGCGGGCTCCCCGGACCGCGTGTAGAGAAACAGGCGTCTGATCGAGACTACACACGCTGAATCCTCTGTTTACTAGTGAGCATGGATTACAAAGCTCGATCATATCGTATTCACAGCCCCTTCAGACACACGCCATGTCCGCGGAAGTGTTCACGAAACGTCTATAGCTATAGCTAGCTAGCAGATGCACACATACAAGAACATCCCTATATTACTGTAGCGAGCATTGAGCTTCAGACGTAATCAGAAATCAGTGGGCGTCCAGTACGTGCATTGATTGGTTTTGTAATTGTAATTAGGTGGGCGTTTAGATGGAATTACTATGAAATCAGAAGTAGATGGGAGTGATACCTTGTGACTGCCAAACCATAGTGGGGCGAGTTGACAATCTCTCAAGCCATTAATAATCTCTCAGGCCACCGTAACTTTTGGTGGAGCGAATTGACAATCTTTCAAGCCATTAACAATTTTTCAGACCACAGAGCTACTCATCTATCTGTTGCTCCAGTACATCAATATCAGTTAAATCGGATTCCATGTTCTCATCGAAACAGCATTCAGAATTTCAGATGATCAAAGCCGCTTCGACGTGGGGTCACAAACGATCACTCAAACCGTCGTTTCATATAATTTGTTACATACAAGCACTGGAGGCGGCTTCGCCGCCTTAAAAAGACTTTATTAAACTGATGTTCATGAACTGACATCCTGATAACTTCCCAAGCCCTGTACCATTCTGTTTGGCTGTATCCACCACTATGTATCAACCACTGTGACTACTGGTGTACCACTGTATATCTGTCACTGTATATCAACTGTTGTAAATCTGAATTGACCATCTTGAGTCTACCACTGCTTGATATATGCTGCTATATTTCAGCTATATGCAGAATCATATTTGGATCAGGCAATATATATCTGCAACTGTGTATCAGCCTGTGAATATCTACTAATGTATGGTTATTATTGGATATCCACCTCAGTATATTCATCACCACTGTTACGGAGATACTTAGCAGTAAAGAATGGCTGTCTACTCCTCAGAAGTTATATATATCCTAAAGGTAATCTTCAGAATCGTCATAGTCAGACTCGTCCTCATAATCTTGAACTGGTAGGTTGTGATATTCGGAGGGAAGTTCATGAATATAAAACCAGTGAAAATATTCGTACACAATATCGTACGTATGAATAAAGATACTTGCAATATGAAAATCGTATGGAGTGATTGCTCATTCGTAAAGGGCATGTGTGTAAAGAACAATAGAATCAAGATCTCGAAAATGACTCATAAAGTATATTGGTAAAATAGTAAAGAATATTCTTGAAGTAGAAAACAACAATAATATTTTAGTGTCTTGTCCGCTGGTGTGTTCTGACTGTGGATTGCTGCTAGAGCTTGCTGTTTTACTTTGCGGGTGCAAAGGCAGTTCTTTTATAGAGCGAGTTACTCGTATACTCTCTATGACTTCGGCGATTGTACTAAGATAGCTATGGCCTCCGATCGTTAGGCTGATTACTCGATCTTGGTAGGTTGCGCTTCTTTTCCGTTTGACGTTCAACACTTTCTAAAGTACAAGGCATCCCTGTAGGTTATCCTCATACCGTCAGGTTTTGCAACGTAACAACTATGTCCGTTTGCTTTTCTTCTGGTCTGTACACTTACGCAGAAAACAGGTTTCGGCAACGACCTCTAACGCGTTCATCGAACCATCACTTCCTTTTAAATCTCTTGATTCAATGTTAAATCGGATAGCGGGTTGCAGGGATATGTTTACCCTCATAGACTTGCATCAGCGACCAGCCACTGCTATACCACGTATCGCACCTTCTATCTTGCTGGCTTTTACTCCCATTGCAGGGCTGCAACTTATATCGGACCAGATCACCTGCGGTCTGCTGTTACTCGGGAAGTCGACCCACACACGAGTTCTCAACAGGTAGATTTAACTACCAGGGTGCAGTTAATATATGGAGTCCCTAGACTGTATAGTTATTCCCATAGTAAAGTTCCACTTCTCAAACTCTGACATGTACCTGCTAGAGAGTGTAGAGGCGTACCCCGCTCTAGCAAGCTGCCCCATATTGCTGATAAGGTAAAGTAGTTCTGGTCGAAACTATCATGCATGGCTGATCCGAAAGTTCCCGCAATGGCGTGATAGTGTTTTAGCAACTCGTGACGTTCATAACTATCAGGGGTCTAGACATATAGTAGCATATCACCATAAATGTACCGAGCTGATGCATCCGTCAGCTAAGTGTCATGACTATCGCTGTTCGATCGAGAAGGTGTACTGCCCCCGTACAGGTTAATTATTTCACTTTACCAGGGCTCGGTATTGGATAGCCATGTTTGTCGTGTAAGACTTCGTCACTCAGAGGATAGGATAGCTACGGGAGTAACATCGACCATCCATTGTGGTAGTTTGGCCGAACGCAGATTGCCATGGACATCCTCTGTACCTCGTGTACCTGCTAAGGGAAAACCCCTAACAGTACCTCCCTCTCTAGCTCTGGTGGCCTCAACAGAATCTCTATTATAAAAAGTGTGCAAACAAAAGATACTACTCAGACAGCATGTTTTTTATATATATCATAACTGTGGGTATAAAAATAAAACTTGTTTTAACATAATACTAACCTCTGCCTAACTCAGGGCAGTATGAGTTTAACAAAAAAAATTCATAACTTCCGTCTCTTATGTATCTTTGGTTTAGTTGTCGGTTTCCATGGTTTATCTTTTTCTATCGCTGGATTTTTGTCGTAGTACTCGGTAATAAGATCAGGTGCGATATCCGGAAGATGTTCGAACGATTCCCAAGTATTCTCGTCATGTAAGTATTCGGCCCATTTAACCAAAGAAATATGCTTCTGGTGATGGTTGTCTGTAGGTCTACTGGTAACAATTGATTCGGATGTCCAGCCTACATCGTCAGCTTCGATTGGTGGTACCTCCCTCTCTGAGATGTCATTCCGATAAGGTTCTAACAGGGCGACATGGAATGTCGGGTGAATTTTCCATGTCGTTGGGAGTTCAAGTCGACACCACCTCTTGTTACCTCCAACCTTAGATATTTTCAATGGCCCATACCTCTTATCGTCCAAATTATGACACTGTCGTTTTGTTCGTATATTTCGGCCATCAAGTATAACTAAGTCTCCGACCTTGTACTGAGGGGGTGAACGTCATTTGCAATCTTAATACTTGCTCATCCTGTCCTTGGAAACCTCGAGTTGCTCTTCCAATCGCCTATATACATTGACCATATAGTGAGCGTATAATTCTGAATCTGGATTTCGAAACTGCACCTTTGTTGGCCAATTTGTTTGTACCTCATAACCATAGTTGGTGTAGAAAGGTGTAATCTTGATAGCCGCATATTTTGAATTATTATCAGTGTCTTCAGCCATAGGTAGCATCTTGCTCCAGCTGGATTGTTCGTAATTGCAATATGTACACAGAAAATGTTCGGTAGTCTGATTAATACGTTCAGTTTGTCCTTCCGTTTGTGGATGAAATATAGTTGATATAGAACGTCTGATTCCAAGTTATTGGTATAAGTCTGCGAAGAAGTGACCTGTGAATACTACATCGCGGTCCGATACTATATCCAGTAGCATGCCGTAATATTTTCCAAACATTGTTGAGAAATAACGTAGTGACTGTGGACGATCCTTGTTTGTCTGTAGGGATAAAGTGTGCCATCTTGGTGAACCTGTCGACTACCACCATGATATTCTTATTAGTGATAGACTCCGACAAATCGGAAATAAAGTCCACCGAAATATATGTCTACGGTGATGATGGTAGTTTGAGGGGGTGTAACAACCCATGCTTCGCGTGTTGGGGTGTTTTTGTCCATTAACATGAGTCACACTTGTTACAGTAGTCCCGTACGTCGACCTCCAACTTAGGCCAGTAGAAATTCCTCGTGATCAATTCCAGGGTACATTCGCGACTGAAATGTCCAGCAATGCGTGAGTTGTATTCTTGGTGTAAAACCTCCTTCCGAAAACCCTCAGACACATATAATCTTCCTTTCTAACACAACATACCATCTTCATCCATACCAAATCTTCCGTCAACATTCGGATTCTTTTCCTGTACCTTTCGTAGTGTTACAGGGATACTTATGACCAAAGCACCGTCGTAAGTATGGCCGCCTACTTCCTAGAAGTCGTAGGTGTCTTGAAGATCTTCCTCGTCGTGGAGGAACTCCGAGTAGGATTCTTCCTCGTCCTCGAAAAAGGTATCGTAGTAAACCGAAGGGAGATCACCGGTGTAGAACCAATGACAGTATTCGAATGCGATGTCGTAGTATGCAATAAAACCGCGTGCGTACCAAAAGTCGCGAGGGGTGACTCCTTTTTCACAAAGGGCGTGTGCGTAAAGAACAATAGAGTCAAGATCTCGAAAATGTAAAGACATATATATTCTGAAAGTAGAAAACTTAATAATATTTTAGAGTTGTTGTCCGCTGTTGTGTTCTGACTGTGGATTGCTGCTAGAGCTTGATGTTTTACTTTG
>MU122094.1:647485-764816 GCA_014904905.1 Wilcoxina mikolae CBS 423.85
TTGCTGATAAGGTAAAGTAGTTCTGGTCGAAATGATCATGCACGGCTGACCCGAAAGTCCCCGCAATGGTGTGATCATGCTTCATCAACTCATGACGTCCCTAACTATCGGGGGCCTAGGTATATAGTAGCATACCACCCTAAGTATACAGGCCTGATGAATCCGCCAGCTAAGTGCCGTGACTATCGCTGTTCGATTGAGAAGGTGTACTGCCCTCGCGTGGGTTAATCATTCCGCTTTGTCCGGGCTCGGTATTGGATATGCGTAGCTTCGTCGCTCAGAGGATAGGATAGCTGCGGGTGTGACATCGGCCAACCATAGTGACAGGTGACCGAATGCTGATTGCCATGGACATCCTCCGTACCTCATCTACCTGCTAAGGGAAAACCCCTAACACATAGTATGTTCCTATACTCCTTGTCTTGACCGATTTCCTTCTGAAACCTTTCTTTGACTGATCCAACTAACTGATTCACCGACAATCCTGCCAAGGAAATTTCTTCCCAATCATCATCTAAATCCATTGCTCCAACCTCTAACCAATATTCTGGTCCTAATAAGGTTGCTGAAGTTGTACTCCCCTCTCTTAGGGTGAACTACAAGTATCTTGATAACGCATCGGCTTTTCCTTTAGTCACTCCTTTTGGATAAACATTCCAGAAATTGTATTCTTATAATACATCTGCCCATCGTGCTTGTCTTCGATTGAGCTGTTGTGTTTCTTTAAAGTATTGAAGATTCATATGATCGGAAAAGACTGTTGTTGTATGTATTGCTCCTTGAAGATAACATATCTATGTCTTGAATACGTATACGATGGTGAGCATTTCCATATGATATATTTGCTAATTAAGTTCAGCAGGTGAAAACTTCTTTTATATGAATGCGACTGGATGTAATTTGCCGTCATCAAACTTTTGTGATAAGACCGTACTCATGTAAGGACGTACGCCCGTGTACGGCCTCGTATGAGAGTATACGTATAGATACGGTTGCAAACGGGAATAAGCAATATAGATCAATTGTACAGTATGTAGGTAAGATAATCGCTACCGTGCCAAAAGCACTTCGCAAGGTGATTATATATGAAGGGCGGTTACAGCCAAGTGCGCTTGAGAGCCAAGTGCACCTGGCACCGCCATTACATCATCCCCCTCTTTATCAGCAGACCTCCTGAGCTGCGACACACATATATATACATGAAGAAAGACAAGATAAGGTGCGTACGCCTTCGTACGTCTGCATAAGTCCCACGACCGATCAGTGCCATCAAGGCGGCCTCAACGGCGGATCCGGCACACGGGGAAACTCCACCTCCAGTGGCGCTGGTAAAACTTGTGCCGACGTCATTTATACCGGGCCGAGATCCATAAGAAACGAAAAGAAGAAAGAGGAGAGAAGAGAAGAGAAGGAAACGTCCAATTGACCCTGAATCCTCCAAGTCCATCTCCGAATTCAAATAATTGATCCCCATAGTGCTAGCTCGGTGGTGCTCGAATCGGTAAATGCCATTGGCCGATTTGCGGGCGTCATTCGGCATCGATATATCGTAGTTGACACCCTGACTTCCGACTAATCGATCGATCATTCGTATATGATTTCTTTCGTTGAACGCGTTCGTGAATGTCATCTAAGAGGCAAGGCCATCGCGGCCGGTATCACATCACTGCAGCAGTCAACTAGCATAATTGCATCATGTACTTATCTTGATTATAGCTGCTACTCTTGAGAGCTCTCGAATTCGTATGATTTCCATGTCTCTGTGCTTTCGTATATCCAAGCACATGGTAGACCTCATCGGTGATAGCCTCCGCTCACGGCATTGATCATATGCGTCTCACCGATTGGCTCCAAATTGACTCGTATATCGGTAATCGGGATTCGGCTTTCCGCTGCCATTCTGCTTCAGATCCAGTGGTGGTTGACTTGTGTCGGCTTCGTTCGACCCTCGATTGCAGTCACCATATGTCGACATGCATTCGTACATGCTCATTCGAGTTGCGGTGTCTAACTCGTAAGTGTGCCATAAGGTCGTACTCACAAAGCAATCAAATATGCTTCCGCTTCAGGTGCATCAAGGCAGTCATTCTCCATGCCTTCGACTTCCGAATCCACGAAAGTAGTGGGTTTGCACACGCCATGCCCTTCCGAGCCTAGCTGTAGGGCGCGCACCCTAACGTCTAGCCTGATACGGTTAATCACCACTATCGGCGGCGACGTCAATCGATTATCGTCGTGGCTTCATGAAGGCCATTTGCAGAGCATATTCGTTCGTTGCTATATCTAATTCGTAAGCAACCCTCGTACAAGGTCATAGTTACCATGTAATTCGGTGTGTTCGCGTTTTCGGCTCTGAAGGTCCAATGCGGTAGCCTTCTCATACGTCCATTAAGGATTGAAGTCGGTTCGCATTCCGCGCAGCTTGACATCTCGACTGCTGATTTGGCTGATTCTCTGCCGCTAGCACTGGGTGCGGTTGACTCCATTGATATCGTCAGTTGCAGCTGATTGTGCATTCGATGCATTCGGTGGTGCTTCCGATTCGGTGATGAAGACCAGTAGCGTAGCCATTGACTTCTCGTTCGCTCCCAGGCTTCTTGGTGCACTTGCATTTGATCTCGTTGACTTACTTCGCAGTCGCTGACGTACTTCCTTATGTACATGTCCATCATGGGCCAAATAGAAATCCCGGGGAGAGCATCATCCGCATGGACATATATCCTCCCCTCGTAGGTCAGAGCTCCAGCGACGACATTCAGTTGGCTTTCATCTTCGGCTTCGGCTGTGGCTTCGGCTGTGGCCATTGGGTTATCGACTAGCATACCCGAGATGTCGACCGCCAATGGGTCAGCAGCCAGGGCCTTCTTCATCGCCGGTAGGAGGTTATCGTAGGGTTCAACTGTCAGGATCGCCAAGAGCCGTCCGACAGGCTTCTCGTAGCCGATCTCATAGTTGAGCTGTCGGCGGTGTTTTTGTGCGAGGCCAAGTGCGCCTGCGAGCCAAGTGCACTTGACGTCTGCAGCATGATGGGTGCGTTGCGGTGGTAATGGTGAGTCATTCCAGCATTTGCGGTGCTGAATTCATTGTAGAAGCGGTTTCTCGGATTTCGGAACGGTCATTCCCCTCTTTTTGAGGTCGGTACTCCGTTGACGACTAAATACGGTGTCGATTCTCATCGATTTCTCGTTGATAAGATGGTTTCGATTGCCATTGGACTTTCGTGCTTCTGTATCTGCATTCGATTGCAAGTCTCGCAGAATCTCTTATAAAGTGAGTGTTTCTTAAAGAAAAGGATAGAATTAAACGTAACCTTGTATCGCCATATCGGCAAGAAGACCCTTGTTATCCTTCCCAAGGGTGAGTACGATTGCATTCTGCATTCCACGGCTCTCCCGTGGCTCAATAAGTACCATCCGCCCAGCGCCTTTCTCATCGCTGCTAACATGGTCAAGCATCTCCGAGATCAATGGAAAGGGGTACCGATTCCTGATTGTGCTCGCGTTGAGAGCTCGGTAGTCAACTTCAGAGTTTCAAGCTGCTGTCCTTCTTTGCAAAAATATCGGCGCTGGCGCCGGTGATGATGGCCACTGGGTAAAACCATTGGCCATGTTTGTCTTGAGGTAGGCCTTTAGAGTTCTTGACTCAACCTCCGACAGGTAATAGGTACGCCCATATGGCAGCTTGTGCCCGGGGTCGATCGCATGGTCAATTGACCGGTGCGGTGGCAGCGTCTGCCTTCACTAAAACCTTCACGAATTCCTGATACTTGGCGGGGATATGGTATGGCCGCCGTCGTCTGCAGGCACCATTTCAGGCGCAGCTCCATCTATACTCATTAGCTTTGTGCTCTTAAACTTGAGATGGAAGCAAAGGTTGGAATCCAGGAGCCCTTGTCGTAACGAGTTATCCTCGATGGGAACCCCCGCCGTCTGGTACTCCCTTCGTGACTCGGCGAGCCGGTAGCAGTCATTCAAGCACCATCAATGTGTAACTCTTCTGCCGCAACTACCGCCGCTGCTCCTGCTCGCGCATCCAGCTCCAGGGGCTTCTCCCACATGTGTGGTGCCTTCCATGGAGCTCCCAGCAATCCTGTGCAATCACCAAGTCGTCTGACGAATGCCTCGAGAATCTCGTCGCTAGCTATGAGACTCCCGAATGCGGCGGCTCCAAGCAGATATATGTCTGGAACCCCGCCCTCCACCTGTGGAGTCTACGACGTTACCTGGGTGGCTGCCGGAGGTGCCACGGGCTCATTTGAGTCCACGGCCTTTAACCTGTTTTCACCGCTAGGGGTCTGCAGGGCTAGAAGTCGACCGGATGTCCAGTCAACCTTAGGGTTTCTAGCCTTGAACAAGGCAAGCCAAGAACCAGATCGTATGCCATAGGCACGACCAGCACCTCCGGTTCGTCAACCAAAAGGCTATCATGTCACTGTACGGAGGGGCACATTCTGCGAATCGCATGCGTGTCTCACCCGATTGGGATTGTCGACAACATAATGACGTTTATTCTCCTATATACAAAAGGATAACCATTTGTCCAATCCTGATCAGGGATATGGAGGAGAAGAAGCGTCCATTCCCGCTAGGGGATACGACGACATTGATGTGTATCCATTCCCGCTAGGGGATACGATGACTTGATGTGTGATTTTGTTCGCGTTTCGTAGGATCGCACAATGGAGTATCGGCTTTGACCTGCTTGACGCTTTAGAACATTCAGGATTAACTTTCCACTCTGAGCCGCTTCATGATCTGCAATTGCAGCTCCACTATCAGGGTCTTGAACTCTGCCCGTCGGTTGTCTTTCTCCGTATGTGCACTTCATTTGTGCAATGCTGACGCTCGTAGGTGCACTTCGGGACTTCTGCTCAGATCGTAGGAACGTAATCGTCAAGTGCGCTTGACTGAACACATTTATCGTCGGTGACGATGAAGCGACAGGTATAAGGGTATCGTCGATGAGGGCTTCGCTAGCACTTCGAGCTGCTCAATAGGTTGCCATCGATCGTTCGTACGTATGTGATTGGTCTCGTCGAACGTGTTTCGAGGTCTTCTCAGCAGTGTGACCATGAGGTCAACCACGGGTGTATCAGGGTCGATTGACCTCCGAATTGTCTCGGAATTGGCTCTGCTCACGTCAATCAACTCCAATAGACGGAATACTTATCTCGAATCAATATATCACCCTGGCGATGATAATCAATTAATCGACATGTGAGAGTGACGTTGATGAAGGTTCGCTAGCACTTGATGCTCGATTAGGTTCCGTTCGTCTCGAACTTCCATTCGTATGCGATAAATCTCGTTAACGTGTTTCGAGGTCTTCTCAGTAGTGGCCATAAGGGCCGGTGACGCGTTACTCGGGATCGATTGACATCCAGATCTCGGAATCATCGTGGAATCATCTGTATAACGATCGCGGTCGGTGATGCGATTCTTCGCATCGATTGACCTCCGAATCGCGTTGGAATGATCTCTGCAGTAGTCAATTGACTTGATATAGATTACTTATGAAGTTTTGATGCTTGTAGGTCTCGAAAAGTGAGGTGTTACGACTCATTTCGAAATCGTCATGTGGAGTAGGTGACGTCACCCTCGGGGCCAATTGACTTCAGAATCTTCTCTGCGGCAGTCAATTGGCTCGATTGAAGGGTATACATATCCTGATTTCATCAATCTGGTGATGATACATATTGTAGGTCAAGAATAGGGTTTTCAAGTTTTCAGGAGTGCCAATCATGGCAGGTGACGCGTCTCTTCGAGGCCATTTGACATCTAAATCATCCCGGAATCGTCCCTACTACCGTCAATCAACTCAATTGGATGATTACGTATCTTGTATCGACAATCTAACGATAGTTCTCAGTGTAGGTCTGATGCATCGAAAAAGTAAAGAAATCACGAAATCCCGTGAGCGAAATGTATCTGGTGACTGAAAAGCGATTATAGTGTAAGGACGTACGCCCGTGTACGGCCTCGTATGAGAGTATACGTGTAGATACAGTTGCAAACGGGAATAAGCAATATAGATCAATTGTACAGTATGTAGGTAAGATAATCGCTACCGTGCCAAAAGCACTTTGCGAGGTGATTATATATGAAGGGCAGTTACCCGGCCTCGGCAGCCAAGTGCGCTTGAGAGCCAAGTGCACCTGGCACCGCCATTACAACTCATCGCAAAATCTGACGCATCCGTTTCGACCATGGCTGATCGATCGTCGTCATAATGTCGAAGTATTGGAGTGTTTTCTGCTGCAAACAGAATACATATTTTGTAGTATGCTGCTTGAGCTGTTTCACCGAACTTAAAATCTTTTCCGTCGCCTTTGAGATGATCCGTAATAGGTGCGACAATACTGGTGAAACTCTTGATAAATCGTCGGTACAAATTCCACAAGCCCATAATTACCTGTACTTCTTTCTGGATTTTGGGTATTAGCCATTTGGTGATAGCCTTACTTCGACTTGGGGCCATCTTGAGTCCCTCTCTACTGACAAGAAAACCAAGGAATTCGACCTCCTATTTGTCGAATTCGTACTTATCAATTTCTACCATGAGATTGTTGTCTTGAAGGACTTGCAATATCTTGCCTACGTATGTGTGATATTCCTCGCGAGTTCCCTTGGTAGCAATGAGGACATCATTGATGGAAATGGCATGACTGTATATTAGTATGATCCAAATATTATTCTGAAGGCCATTTTCCATTCATGTCCTCTGGCCATTCGAATGAAATGATATTCTGATTTCATTTCCAATTTCGTTATCCAGGTTGCTCCTTTCATCCGGTTTTATAATTCATCCATAAGCGGTAGAGTCATCTTGTCTTTGATCGTTAAATCGTTAAGTCTTCGATAATCAATGCAAAGATACAGGCCTTGTCCATTCAGTTTGGGCACAAACAGGATTGGTGCTCCGGCTTGTCCCTTGGACGGTTGTATTTTTCCTTCTCTTATCATTTTATCGATGTATTCTTTGAGTAACCTTTCTTCTTCCTGAGAGAGTTGGTATATGGATCCCACTTTAACCTGATCGTCGGATATCTTCAGGTGTATTTCATGATCATGGTGACTGTATAAGGGTAGCTTTTCAGCTTTATGAGGGTCAAACAGTAGCTTCCACTTGTGATATTGCTCTGATAACCTTTCTGCTAGTATGCTTGTTGTCATGGATAGTGTTGGCAATGAACCGGATCAGTTTGTCATGGATGGAACCGAGGCGGGGTTCGACAAGGATTTGATCTGAGGTTTGGACGAAGTTCCAAGGTTTGTCACAAACCGGTTCGGGCACCATCTATCTTCGAACGATAATAGGTAAGCGAGTTCTGGTCCGATCGGCTCAATATGTAGCGCATCTTGTAGCGGAAGAGGTTAGCTACAAGATGCGCTAAAATTCGAGCCGATCGGACAGGAACTCGCTTACTTATTTTTGTTCGCAGTTGTAGGCCGAAATGGTGGGGTTTGAGGGGAATGGCTTGGCAAGGATCCGGGTTCGTTCGAACCAAACCGGTTCGTCAATGGTACTGATCCCGGGTGGTTCGTTGCCAACACTAGTCGTGGAACATATCTTACTAATGTTAATTGCGTTATTCTTCCAAATGACCCGTTCATCATAAGTAATTTCCCAATTTGGGTTCATGTTTCTATGGTTGTAATATGTCTGTTCACATTCAGTCAAATGTAAACATCCATACATAGCACCCTGTACCTTGTGTTGTTTCAGATACCAACTAGGTATTAGAACATCGTAGTAAGTGTGCATCAGTACTACCTCGAAAGTTTCGAGGGTACGATGATTCTCAAAAGTCAAACTACATCGGGAAAAGATTTCTGTACCTGGGCGTATTAGTCATACCTGAACGTCGGTGGTATGCAATAAGCATCTGGAATATCGGAAGGCAGGGTAACATGTACGTTCGCCACGATACGATGTGAGGCACTGCATGTTACAGGTATACTTATCAACAAAGTATAGCCACCTACTTCCTTAGAAGTCGTATGAATCCTGAAGGTAGTCTTCAGAATTGTCGTAGTCGGATTGAACCTCGTAGTCTTCGACAGGGAGGTTGTGATATTCGGAGGGAAGTTCACGAGTGTAAAACCAGTGAAAATATTCGTACTTGATATTATACTTATGAATGAAGATGCTCGCAATACAAAAATCGTACAGAGTAACGGCTCGTTCGTAGAGGGCGTTAGCATAAAGAACAGTAGAGTCAAGGTCTCGAAAATTCATAAAGTATATTGTAAAGATAAATATTCTTGAAGTAGAAACACAACAATAATATTTTAGTGTCTTGTCCGCTGGTATGTTCTGACTGTGGATTGCTGCTAGAGCTTGATGTTTTACTTTGCAGGTGCAAAGGCGGTTCTTTTATAGAGCGAGTTACTCCTATACTGTCTATGACTTCAGCGTTTGTACTAAGCTAGCTATGGCCTCCGATCGTTAGGCTGGTTACTCGATCTCGGTAGGTTGCGCTACTTTTCCGTTTGACATTCGGCACTTTTCTAAAGTGCGAGGCATCCCTGTAGGTTATCTTCATGCCGCCAGGTTTTGCCACGTAGCCCTTTAACCCCGTTTGCTTTTCTTCTGGTCTGTATGCTTATGTAGAAAACAGGTTTCGGCAACGACCACTGACGCGTTCATCGAACCATCACTTCCTCTTAGATCTCTTGATTCAATGTTAAATCGGATAGTGGGTTGCAGGGGTATGTTTACCCTCATAGACTTGCATCGGCGACCAGCCACTGCTATGCCACGTATCGCACCTCTCATCTCGCTGTCTTTTACTCCCATTGCAGGGCTGCAGCTTATGTCGGACCAGACCACCTGCGATCTGCCATTACTCGGGAAGTCGATCCACACACAAGTTCTCAACAGGTAGATTTAACTACCGGGGCACAGTTAACATATGGAGTCCCTAGACTGTATAGTTATCCCCACAGTAAAGTCCCACTTCTCGAACTCTGACGTATGCCTACCGGAGAGTGTAGAGGCGTACCCCACTCTAGCCAGCTGTCCCATATTGCTGATAAGGTAAAGTAGTTCTGGTCGAAACTATCATGCACGGCTGACCCGAAAGTCCCCGCAATGGCGTGATAGTGCGTTGACAACTCATGACGTCTCTAACTATCGGGGGCCTAGGCGTATAGTAGCATACCACCCTAAGTATTCGAGACTTATGTCTTCGCCAGCTAAGTGTCATGACTATCGCTGTTCGATCGAGAAGGTGTACTGCCCGCGCGCGGGTTGACCAATCCGCTCTGCCAGGGCTCGGTATTGGATAGGCTCGTATGTCGCATAGGACTTTGTCGCTCAGAGGATGGGATAACTGCGGGTGTTACATTAACCAACCATAGTGACAGGTGACCGAACGCAGATTGCCATGGACATCCTCCGTACCTCGTACACCTGCTAAGGGAAAACCCCTAACAGTACCTCCCTTTCTAGCTCTGGTGACCTCAACAGAATCTCCATCATAAAAAGTGTTCAAACAATAGATACCACTCAGACAGCATGTCATAATAAATCATAACTATGGGTATCAAAAAATAAAACATTCTTTTTAATATAATAATGACCTCTGCCTAACTTAGGGCGGTATGAGTTTAACAAAAGAAATTCATAAATTCCTTCTCTTTCGTGCCTTTGGTTTTGGTGTTGACTTCCATCGTTTATCTTTTTCCATCGCTGGCTTCTTGTCGTATTATTCATTGATCAAGTCGGGTACAATGTCGTTAAGATGTTCGAACGATTCCCAGGTATTCTCATCGTGTGCATAACCAGTCCACTTAACCAATAAGACGTGTTTTTGGTGATCGTCATCTGTAGGTCCACTGGCGACAATTGATTCTGGTATCCATCCACCGTCATCGGCTTCAATTGGTGGTACCTCCCTCTCTGAGATGTTGCCTCGGTATGGTTCTAAAAGGGTGACATGGAAAGTCGGGTGGATTTTCCATGTTGTTGGTAATTCGAGTCTGCACCATCTTTTGTTGCCTCCGACCCTAGATATTTTAAATGGTCCATATATCTTGTCATTGAGCTTGCGACACTGACGTCTCGTTCGTATATTGCGACCGTCAAGCATGACCAAATCTCCGACCTTGTACTGAGGAGGTGGGTGTCGTTTACGATCGTAATACTTGCTCATCTTATTTTTGGAAACCTCGAGTTGTTCCTCCAGTCGTTTATAAACTTTGACCATGTAATGTGCATATAACTCCGAACCAGGGTTGCGAAATTGTACCTCCGTTGGCCAATTCGTACGGGCTTCGTAGCCATAGTTGGCATAGAAGGGTGTAATCTTAGTTGCCGCATGTTTGGAAATGTTATAAGCGTATTCAGCCATGGGTAGAATTTCGCTCCAGTTTGATTGTTCATAATTGCAGTAGGTACGTAAGAAGTGTTCGATGGTTTGATTAATTCATTCGGTTTGTCCGTCAGTTTGTAGGTGAAAAGCCGTAGACATGGAACGCTTGATTCCCAGGAATTGGTATAAGTCGGTGAGGAAGTGCCCAGTGAAGACTGCGTCGCGATCTGATACAATGTCAAGCAGCATGCCATGGTATTTCCAGACATTGTTGAGGAATAACTTTGTGACTGTTGATGATTCTCGCTTATCTGTGGGTATAAAGTGTGCCATCTTGGTAAACCTGTCGACTACTACCATGATATTCTTGTTGCCGTTGGATTCCGGTAAGTCTGTAATAAAATCGACCGATATATAAGTCCATGGTGATGATGGTAATTCGAGCGGGTGAAGTAAACCATGCTTAGCGTGTCGTAGTGTCTTTGTTCGTTGACATGAGTCGCACTTGTTGCAATATTCCCGTACGTCGTCCTCGTGTTTAGGCCAGTAAAAATTCCTAGTGATGAGCTCCAAAGTGCGTTCGTAGCCGAAGTGTCCGGCGATGCGTGAGTCTTGTTCCTGGTGTAAGACTTCCTTCCGAAATCTCTCAGGCACATATAACCTTGCTTTCCAACACAACATTCAATCCACATCAACACCAAACCTTCCGTCAACATTCTGATCCTTTTCCTGTACTTTCCGTAGTATCTTCCGATACTCCTCGTCCTGACCTATCTCCTTTTGAAATTTTTCCTTCACCGATCCTACCAACTGATTTACCGAAAATCCTGCCAAAGAGATTTCTTCCCAATCGTCATCATCTAAATTCATTGCTCCAACCTTCAACCAATATTCTGGTCCTAACAAGGTTGCCGAAGTTGTACCCCCCTCTCTTAGGGCGAACTCCGAGCGCCTTGATAATACATCGGCTTTTCCATTAGCCGTTCCCCTCCGATAAACAATCTTAAAATTATATTCCTGTAATACTTCTGCCCATCGGGCTTGTCTTCGATTGAGCTGTTGTGTTTCTTTGAAGTATTGGAGGTTCATGTGGTCGGAAAAGACTGTTGTTGTATGTGTTGCTCCCTGGAGGTAACATCTTCATGTCTTAAACGAATATACAATGGCGAGTATTTCCTTATCGTATATTTGGTAATTTAGTTCGGCAGGTGAAAACTTCTTCGATATGAATGCGACTGGATGTATCTTTCCGACATCGAACTTTTGCGACAGGATCGCACCCATCGCAAAATCTGATGCATCCGTTTCGACCATAGCTGGTCTATCATCGTCGTAATGTCGAAGTATTGGTGTGTTTTCTGCCCCGAACAGGATACATATCTTGTAGTATGCTGCTTTGGCTGCCTCTCCGAACTTAAAATCTTTTCGGTCGCCTTTAAGAGTGTCTGTAATTGGTGCGACGATACCGGCGAATCCTTTGATGAATCGTCAATATAAATTCCACAAGCCCATAATAATTTGAACTTCCTTCTGGGTTTTGGGCATTGGCCATTTCGTAATAGCCTCGCTTCGACTTGGTGCCATCTTAAGTCCTTCACTGCTAACCAGAAATCCGAGAAATTCGACCTCTTGTTTGTCGAATTCACACTTATCAATTTCCACCACAAGGTTATTATCCTGTAGAACCTGAAGTATCTTGCCGACATACTCATGGTGTTCTTCTCATATCCCCTTGGTGGCGATAAGGACGTCATCGATGTAAACAACCGTGATGTCGTTTTGTCCTCCTAGGAATGGTTGGAGGATACCGTTCATCCAGCGTTGGAATGTAGCTGGTGCGTTGGTGAGTCCGAACAGCATAACCGTATATTCATAAGATCCAAATTTTGTTCTGAAGGCCGTTTTCCATTCGTGTCCTTTGGCCATTCGAATCAAATGATATCCTGACTTCATATCCAACTTTGTAACCCAGGTTGCTCCTTTCATTCGACTTTGTAGTTCGTCCATTAATGGTAGAGCCGTCTTGTCTTTGATTGTCAAGTCGTTTAGTCTCTGATAGTCGACACAAAGACGTAGGCCTCGTCCATTCAGTTTTGACACAAACAGGATTGGGACTCCGGCTTGTCCCTTGGACGGTTGTATTTTTCCTTCTCTTATCATTTTGTCGATATATTCTGTAAGCAACCTTTCTTCCTCCCGAGAGAGTTGATATATAGGTCCCACTTTCACTTGATCGTCGGGTACTTTCAAGTGAATTTCGTGATCGTGTGGGCCATGAAGAGGCAGCTTCTCAGCTTCGTGAGGGTCGAACAGTAGCATCCACTTGTGGTACTGTTCAGGTAACTTTTCTGCCAGTATGCTTGTTGCTGCAAAACATAAGGCACCGATGTTGATTGCGTCCTTGTGTGTGGCGATGCGATCATCGTAGGTAATCTTCCAATTTGTGTGAAGATGTCCGTGATTGTAACATTTTTGTTCACATTCCGTGAAATGTAAACATCCATATATTGCGCCCTGTACCTTGTGTTGTTACAGATACCAAGCAGGTATTAGAACGTCATAGTCAGCATGCATCGGCACCACCTCGAAAGTTTCGAGAGTGCGATGGTTTCCAAAAGCTAAACCAAGGGGTATCGTATAAACATTTGGTAAACCAACTGACTTACCGCTAAAATCCTTCGCATTAATATTCCTTTTTCTCTTAACAACTGATATCTTAAACACCTTCGCGCACTGAGGCGATATAGTGAAAGACATAGATTCCAAATCCAGTATGGCTCGGACCGGAAACTGCTGTAATTTTCCATCACTGTCCGTGTGGTCCACAAAGAACCGGTATACGGGTCGTTCGCCGATTCTGGTTTTGGGGATCTTATGTACGTGTTTCGTTTCGTAGTAAACAAAATCGTCAGAGGTGTTTTGTCTTTTGGTTGGTGATTCCTCTTCCGTGGGGGAGTGCTTTCGTTTAGTAGCCATCCTTTCGACAATGGCTCGGCCGCAACAGGTCGTTGAGTGTAGTGACATTCTACCACTCGTAATTGGGTTCTTTGTTTAGAAGTTCTTCGAACAACACAGCTCCGTTGTTTGAGAGGTCCTCCTCTGGGTAATGTTCTTCGACTTCGTAGATTGTTGGTAATGTGTTGAGTGCTCTTCCGATTGTTGTATGAGTGCCTCCGCAGTTATGTTCACAATAGCAAGTATACCACTCTTCACAACCAACGTACATACCCTTGTACTTGGTCCAGGAGTCTCCGAATACTGGGTCGTCAATAGCAAGACCCCCTCCGTATCGGGTTGCTTCTGTCCAGTACAGATTCCAAGGCTATGGTGAATCGGGTTGGTCTCAGAAAAATGATTCAAAAGGTTCTTCTGGCTCGTTGAGTATGGTATCAATACTTGCAAATGCGTTGAGAGGTTCTGGTTCTGCGAGTGAACAGGGCTTTCCTGCTAAGTCGAAGAAGTTAATGCGTCCGTGGTTGTTGGTATCGTATGGTGTCATGTTTAAGTTCTTTCTGGGGGTGTTGGTGTCGCAGTACTACCGGCCAGCAGTTTCATCCCTACCAGAATCCTCAGGGTACCGACTGGATCATAAAATAATAAAGGCTTTCTCCCGCCTAATCAAATCCTTCACTCCATCTCAATGCTTATCCTTAATCCGAGCTTTCCTGTTGCTCCCACCAATTGACGGCCACATCTGACCCTTCACTATCCACGGATTCCGAACCGGATGGTATTTCTCCGTCTGAAGTTTCCTCAACTTCTTCCGCCTCTTCCACCATATAATCATCTCCTTCATCGTCCAATTGGTTGTATGCCCCGACCTTCATCTTTTGGTATGCTTTCGGGTGGCCGAAATCGGAGGTGCCTTTTGACAATTTGATGTTCCGAATGCATTGCATGGTGGTGTGGTTGCCTTTCCTATCGACAGGCCATGCGCAACGCTGACATTCTTTCGCTGCTCCTCGTCGTGTCAGTTCTCCATTTTCGATTCCCTCTGTTAATTGGCGAAACGTTTTGCCATCTGCATTGACAAAAGGGTTTGGTTTAGACGACCCTCATTTTTCCGTTCATCGTTGCGTACCCTTCTGTTCAAAACGTTGTTGTTGTCTTTGGAATCCGGAGCCAAGACCCCTGGGCTTTTGGATCTTTCCTCGATCTTTGTTGATTCGGCCAGACGTACTATCCGTACTTCGAGAGTTTCCCATAATCCCGAAGTTTCTTTCCGTCGCTTGCCAAACTTCAACATTTTTTCCAGCGTTGATAATAATTTCTCGGAGCTCATCGTCAGTCTTATCCGCTGGGTTTATAAGACTGAGATGTTTAAATACTTGTGATGGTAATTTGCTCATCAACATGGTTCCATAAGCTACCCCCACAATCTTTGCCTTAGCGTTCAGAGCGTCAAACTCCGTGATCATGTCTTGAACGTTGCCATTGTATTTGAGCTCCGTAATTGCTTTGTAGGCTTTTTCCTGTTGGTGTTTGTTGTGGAAACGGGCGTTGATTGCGGATCTGTAAACTGACCAACTCCGCTCATGTTTTCCTGCTTGGGCCTCTGCCTCCCATTGCATGAGCCAAGCCAGTGCGTGGTCTTCCAGTCGTCCACGTACATACTGAATCTTGAGCCCCGGGCCGGTGAATAAATGTGGTTGGTCCGCCACGAATGCCTCCATACTCATCCACCAAATATCAAAATCTTCTAACGCCTTTCCTCTAAACTTTGCCGGGTCTGACAACTTGAGTCTTGAATCCCGCTGTCCTTCTGGTCGCTGTGTATTACCGCGCCTTTGTCCACTCTGTGACCCATATCTAGATGCGTGCGAAGATCCCGGTGGTGGAGGTGGAGGAGGATCTATTCCTGTGCCTTCTGGTGGTGGTGTCTCTCCTGATCCTCCTGGCACTGCATTGTCTGCAGGAGGAGGTACGTCTGCTAAACGAATTTCTGTTCCTGATCCCCCACAAAGTCCGAAGATTTCTGCAACGTCGGAATCATCAATTGGCGAAACACTCCTATTGCGTTCCTCAGTTTGTTGTTGCCATTGTACGATCTGTTGTCTTCGATCGGGGTGGACCGGTGTGGATCCCGAAAACTTCACCTTCTCAAACGCCGATGTGAGTCCGGTATGGTCTTTCTGGAGCTTTTCAAACTTCGCCTCCAGATTCTCAATATCGGTCCAAGTGGATACCTGTTCCTCCAATACTTTCTCGATTTTATTTACCTTGTCTTGGTAAATCTTGAAGGATGCTGACCAGGCTAGCACTCTTGCTGTTAGTGTCCTGAGTTGTCCTTCACACCACTCGATTCTTCCTCTCAAAATTACGAATTCTTCCGAAGCCTCCTTAACTACCTAGTCGTTCTGTTGTTGGAGACCGCTCATTCCGGTTCTCGTTTCCCTTAGCACTGCGTTTAGTATCCGTATTTGTTCCTCGTGTCCTTCTAGGATTCGTTGTCCTAGATCTCTGTCTGTTTCCACCTGCTGGCTGAAGAGCTGACACCCGAGCCGAACATCTTCGAATTCCTCCTCGATTGCTTCCTTCTCGCTGTTGCATGCCCCGATTAGGCGCTGCATTTCTTGATCCAGGCGACCAATATGGACTTGCACTGAGTCGGTCATTTCCGTATCTTCGCTCTCCGACAACTGTGGTCTCGAGTCTAAGTACTGCCTCTTCGATTGTTCGTACTGATCGTGCAGTCTCTTCGCCCATCCTGGTAATGGCTTCGAGGGCAACTTGGATTTGCCGACTCCAGATGATGTTGGTGCCAATTGGCCCACTCCGAAGGTTAGTCGGCATCTGTTGCTGGCCATTGTGAAGCTGTCGAGAGGGGAATGTGAAGGGCCCCGTGAGCAGTTCTGTTAACTGAGGTCGAATTCTCAAAAAGAAACTGCAAGTGACATAGTTTCCATTGCAACCCTGTGTACAGTGCTCTGCTCAAAAATGCTGTCTTGTGGGTCCCTCCGGATGATCAGTAAAGGTTATTGCGCAGCAGGCTGTATTGTTGCAAACGATGCAATGTTCAGTCATAAACACTTTTGGATGTGTCCAAAATATTATACTGTTACGGGGATACTTATCAACAAAGTATAGCCGCCTACTTCCTTAGAAGTCGTATGAATTCTGAAGGTAGTCTTCAGAATTGTTGTAGTCGGATTCAACCTCGTAGTCTTCGACAGGGAGGTTGTGATATTCGGAGGGAAGTTCACGAGTGTAAAACAAGTGAAAATATTCGTACTCGATATTATATGTATGAATGAAGATGCTCGCAATACGAAAATCGTACGGAGTAACGGCTCGTTCGTAGAGGGCGTGAGCTTAAAGAACAGTAGAGTCAAGGTCTCGAAAATTCATAAAGCATATTGTAAAGATAAATATTCTTGAAGTAGAAAAACAACAATATTATTTTAGTGTCTTGTCTGCTGGTATGTTCTGACTGTGGATTGCTGCTAGAGCTTGATGTTTTACTTTGCAGGTATAAAGGCGGTTCTTTTATAGAGCGAGTTACTCCTATACTCTCCATGACTTTGGTGTTGGTACTAAGATAGCTATGGTCTCCGATTGTTAGGCTGGTTACTCGATCTCGGTAGGTTGCGCTACTTTTTCGTTTGACATTCGGCACTTTTCTAAAGTGCGTGGCATCCCTGTAGGTTATCCTCATGCCGCCAGGTTTTGCCAGGTAGCACTTTAAGCCCGTATGCTTTTCTTCTGGTCTGTATGCTTACGCAGAAAACAGGTTTCGGCAACGACCACTGACGTGTTCATCGAATCATCACTTCCTCTTAGATCTCTTGATTCAATGTTAAATCGGATAGTGGGTTGCAGGGGTATGTTTACCCTCATAGACTTGCGTCGGCGACCAGCCGCTGCTATGCCACGTATTGCACCTCCCATCTCGCTGTCTTTTACTCCCATTGCAGGGCTGCAGCTTATATCGGACCAGACCACCTGTGATCTGCCGTTACTTGGGAAGTCGATCCACACACAAGTTCTCAACAGGTAGATTTAACTACAGGGGCACAGTTAACATATGGAGTCCCTAGACTGTATAGTTATCTCCACAGTAAAGTCCCACTTCTCGAACTCTGACGTGTGCCTGCCGGAGAGCGTAGAGGCATACCCCGCTCTATCCGGCTGTCCCATATTGCCGATAAGGTAAAGTAGTTCTGGTCGAAACTATCATGCACGGCTGACCCGAAAGTCCCCGCGATGGCGTGATAGTGCGTTGACAACTCATGACATCTCTAACTATCGGGGGCCTAGGCGTATAGTAGCATACCACCCTAAGTGTTCGAGACTTATGTCTTCGCCAGCTAAGTGTCATGACTATCGCTGTTTGATCGAGAAGGTGTACTGCCCACGTGAGGGTTGACCATTCCGCTCTGCCAGGGCTCGGTATTGGATAGGCTCGTATGTCGCATAGGACTTTGTCGCTCAGAGGATGGGATAACTGCGGGTGTGACATCGACCAACCATAGTGACAGGTGACCGAACGCAGATTGCCATGGACATCCTCCGTACCTCGTACACCTGCTAAGATAAAACACCTAACACTGCAAAAACAACTCCTGATGTTAGGTATTCACACGGTCGCATGTCACTCTGCACAGTACCTTGGGACGCTTAATTTATCGTGTTCTTCACCTGGTCAGTGAATTGCATGGTGCTTGGTGCTTGGTGGTAACACTGCTCTGAGTATTGTAATGACGATGCTATATGCAGCATATTACACCATAACTTTGCTTGCATCCATATCTTGGCTGGATGCAAGGAACTTGAAGGTCTACCTATCGGTACTTGGTGCTCGGTAGCAACACTTCTCTGGACATTGTAATGACGATGCTATGCACGGCATATTATACAATAACTTTGCTTGCATTCATGTTTTGGTTGGACGTAAGCAACTTGAAGGTCTGCCTATCAATATTTAGTGCTTGGTGGCAATACTGCTCTGGATATTGTAATGACGATACTATGTATGGCATATTGTCTATTTACAGTTTAACACCTTACAGTTCTAAACACCGTTTATACCTTCTTTACCGCTGTATTCAACTCATCCTCCAGCATATAATAAATATGGTTCCAGATTGCTAGGTCTATATGACTATTGACTATCCATCCTTTATTCTCCGACTTCAACGAAATGGGCTCCTCTGAAATTAAGTGAGCCGCACTCACAATATTTCCTACACTAATAACTGGGTATGTATCTCCGGAAGATGGTTTTACTACCCTGACCAGCTGCGACACACTTTCTGACATTCCACCGTTGGTAGGCTTCGTCACTTCAACGTATGCTAGCCAAAAGGTATTTGTGCCATGTGAATGGATGACTTGCAGCTTAAATAGACGAAGCATACGGTACAGTATACATCCCTGCTGTTTCTTGTGAGACTCCTTACGTTGCGAAGTTTGACCCCATACCCAGTCATGGTGGGCTACCTCAGAATACCATTATTTATCTTCAGTACATCTGAGCTTCGGAACGATATTCTCTAAATGCATGTTATATGATTCTACCTCCAATCCATGGTAAATTGCGGCAGCTCTGCTTAAGAGATCATCCGAATCGAAATTATCCAGCTTGGAGTGTAAGAAACAATCGGTGGCATCGTACAGACCATTTCGAAGGATGTTGTTACTGATTGTTTTCAAGAGGCCTTGAAAGTCCTTGACTTTCTCTTTTTCTTTGTACTGCTGTGGAGATATGAACCTCAATAAACGACGTCTACTGGTAGTGGTTGCTTCTGCTGTCACTTCTGCTGTCACTTTCACTGTCACTTCTGCTGTCACTTCTGCTGTCACTTCTGTCATCTGTGGTGCAGCTCATTTACGGTTCCATGCATCGTGATTGGCCTTTCTGACAGCGAATGCATCACTTCAAAGGTAGTAGTTGATTATCTGAGTATAGTAATCACCCGTCTTGTTGGAGGCATTAAACCCGTCTTTAATATGCTTCTGGTAAGAACTTTCTCTGATCTCTATCGACCACTGTTTAAGCGAACCATACCGTTGTATCTGTTCTCGGAAGTGCTGCATGAGATGTATCTTGGGAAAGTTAAAATCGCTATCCTCTTCAATGTCTTCAGCCATTTCTGCATCAATAATACCTTTCCAGGTATCACAAATGCGCTGTCGAAAGGCTTCTGTCTTCTTGTTTGCTTCGGAATTCAACTCGGGATCCTGCTCGGCACACAATTCTGTACATCTCTCTTTGACCTCTGCTGCCAGTCATTTTCCAGTTGTGGATTGTTGAAACACATCCTTCGAATCGTGAAAGCGACTTAGAACATTGTCCATGAGATCTAGTATTTCATCATCATGAGAGTCATACTGGCAATAGAAATAGAACTCAATAAGAGAGCAAGAGCACTCAACTGTACAATCAAAAACACTACGCTGAGAGGGGCTTTTGTTTCGCAGAGCATTGCGTACGATACCCACAAGGAATCGTATTATCGTGTTGATTTCTCCTCCGTTCCAACATGAAACCGCCTCATATGCACATCTGGGCTTCGTCATATCAAGGTATGCAGGCACTGAGAGCCAAATATCATTGAACTTGTCAAGCCGCTTATACTGCTTGAGAAATTCGTGAAGCCATGTCAGGAGGTACTTCAACATCCCAATTTGCATCGTGTAGAGCAGATCGGGCTTGGAAAGATCGCTTGTAATGCAATCAGAATACCACAAGATGTTGAAATCTGGATTGACATCGTGGCATTTGAAATCAGCGATGCTCGAAGGTATATTTGAATCTGACAGTATACGATAGATATTATGTTCTTGGAGGTTGTGTCGCTCATATCTGCAGTGGAGTAGATTACCCATTTCCTGCAATGGGTATTCGCACCAGTAGCATATACCATTCTTGATATTGTGAAGGTCACGGTGCTCAGAGTAATTGGCCATCGATACAGCCAGTATCAAATAACAATGCCTCACGTTGCCATCGGCACAGCGGACATAGAAGGTGCAGGTCTCCGAGTCAGAATTGAGTAGGGATTGCAACACATGCTGCAGCATATTCTGAGTGACCATTCGGTTATGCTCCCTCTGAGAATTTTTTCTTTTGAGGGGAACATCGTGCATCTTGATTGAAATGGGTAAAAGGACGACCAATAACACGCTGTGCATTGTGTGCTTCATCTGTACAGCTGAAGATAGGTTGCCGATCATCATATATATCGGCCATGTTTTCTTGTTGCCAGATGTAATGGCGGTGCCAGGTGCACTTCGCTTCCAAGTGCACTTGGCCCTCGCAGGTGCACTTGGCTTTCAAGCGCACTTGGCTCTCAAGCGCACTTGGCTCTCAAGCGCACTTGGCTCCCAAGCGCACTTGGCCTTCCCAGATGCACTTGGTTGCCGAGGCCGGGTAACCGCCCTTCATATATAATCCCCTCGCGAAGTGCTTTTGGCATGCTAGCGATTATCTTACCTACATACCGTACAATTGATATCTATATTACTTATTCCCGTTTGCAACCGTATCTACACGTATCCACTCATACGAGGTCGTATGAGGACGTACGTCCTTACACTATAATCGCTTTTCAGTCACCAGATACGTTTCGCTCACGGGGTTTCGTGATTTGTTTACTTTTTCGACACGTCACGACACGTACACAAACAGAAGATTTGTCGATTTCATTCAATTGCAGCCCCAATGCCCCCAAAGAAGTCATCTAGAACTAAATTACACATCACTGACAGTCGTGACGACGAGGAATTCTTACAGGCTGCAACCTCCGTGTCCGAGAACCAAACACGTCGAATCACCAGGTCCAGGACCGCTCCGGTGGCCTTATCAGACATTGAAATCAACGACGGAGACGAAGATGAAGTAGACGACGAGGAGGAGGTCGACGACGGAGACGAAGATGAAGTAGACGACGAGGAGGAGGTCGACGACGTAGACGAAGATCACGGCGACAACCGCGATGACGGCTTTAGATCCATTATCACCGACGAGGATCTTAGCGAAATGTCGGGCCAAAATAGGATGCTAAAGACGATGTTCGAACAACAGGCCGTAAGGTTAAAGGTTGAGCGAGAACGATTGGCTCTCGAACGAGAGAAATTGGCCGCCAAACGCGCCGAACGCGAAGCCACGACGCGTGAGAAACCTACAATCTTCGCCATGGTTGTCCCTGTACGATACTGCGGCGGAGCCAAGGAGTTAGACAAGTTTATCGACGCGCTACGCTCCAATTTCGACTCACACAAACACTTGTTTCCACGTGGCGGACGCGATCAAGTCAAATACGCGGTTTCTCTCCTCGACTGCTGGAGCAACCACTCGGATCCGATGCAGCGTCAGACGGCAATGACGGACCCTTCCGAATGGGCCAGCGACCTACGCGTGGATTCTAACCCCTGTTTGGAGGACTTCGACCTTTTCATACAAGAGATCACCCAGATATACGGAGACAAGTATCGCTGCGGGAGGGCGGTGATGAAGGCGATTGATGAATACATACAATTGCCTAATGAGCCGGTTAGAGCCTACGCAAACCGTGTGAAAGCTAATTGGAGACAGGCCGGATGGACCATACAAAAGAGCGAGCAGATGCTCTACGACATGGCCTGGGCAGGTCTCCGACACGCACTCAAAAACAAGGTCGGGCCGATAACCCCCGATTGTGGAAGGTTCGAAACAATCGAGGAACTTTTCGACAAAGCCGCAGCTTCAGAGGGCATCCACACCGATAAGAGGCCAGGCGGACAGCAGCAAAGGCAGCCGGAATCGTCCCAAAAAGGCGGGAAGCGAAGTTACCGGCTATCCATCTCAGAATCGACGAGCGAGAGGTCGACCAACAAGTCCGGGGGCACTTGTGCCAATTTGACCGCAGCCCCGTGGGTTTTGAAGGAGGTCTACCAGAGCAGAAAGGCAAATGGGCAGTGTAAACGGTTCGGCAGCAAAGAGCATAAGATGCACCACTGCCCGAAGTACAGTAGGGCAAATTTCCCTGAGAGAACTCCAAAGCCTGGCGACAACGGTGGCGGTGGGCACCAAGTGAAACGCCAAAAGTCGTTCGACACTCAACAGTCAAAAAACTCGCATACCTCTCCTGGCACCTAGCCCAGCGGGAGAGGCTGGACGAAGAGGAGTTAGGGTTAGAGAGGTTGGGAATGAGATCGCTATTGGTGACGATAGACGAGATCCAGCCCCACCGAATCGCTCTCAAATCGAGAGTTATCCTGGAGCCCCCCTGGCCTCTCTTTTCAAGTCAATACATGTGTGGTACAGAGAAGCCGGATTCGTCTCACATTGTTCACGAAGTACTCGTACAAGATCGACATGGCGAGATGCAGCGCATTCGGGCTCTAATCGACTGCGGCGCGACGAGCATCTTTATGTCCCCGAGGCTGCTCAGGCGACTCGGGCTACAACATGAACCGGCGTTCACAGCTACACAGGGTCTCAACGGCCAATTGATGATGTCTGCGAAGGAGAGTCGAAAAGCAAACATCTCGGTTCAGTATTTTGAGCACTTGGCTCCGGTTGACGAATCGGAGGTGCTGGTCGTGCCTATGGCTTCCGACCTGATCCTAGGCTTGCCTTGGTTCAAGGCTAGGAACCCTGAGGTTGACTGGGTAACCGGTCGACTTCTAGCCCTGCGGACCCCTAGCCGAGAACACAGGTTAAAGGCCGCGGACTCAAATGAGCCCGTGGCACCACAGGCGGCCACCCAGGTGACGTCGGAGACTCCACAGGCAGAGGGCGGGGTTCCGGACATACATCTGCTTGGAGCCACCGCATTCGAGGATCTCTTAGCTAGCGACGAGGTTCTCGAGGCATTCGCCATACGTATTGGCGATTGGACAGGGTTGCTGGGAGCTTCCATGGAAGGCATCACCACCAAAGGTGAGAGAAGCCCCTGGAGCTGGATACGCGAGCAGGAGCAGCGGCGGTAGTTGCGGCAGAAGAGTTATACATTGACGTTGCTTGAATGACTGCTACCGTCTCGCCGAGTCACGAAGGGAGTACCGGACGGCGGGGGTTCCCATTGAGGATAACTCGTTATGATAAGGGCTCCTGGATACCAGAACCTTCGCTCCAATCTCACGATTGAAAACAGACAGCTAACGAGTATCGATGGAGCTGCACCTGAGATGGTGCTTACAGACGATGGCGGCCATATCCCCGCCAAGTATAAGGAATTCGTGGAGGTCTTTAGTAAGGCCAAGACAGAGACGCTGCTACCGCACCGGTCAATTGACCATGCGATCGACCTGGAACCTGGGCACAAGCTACCTTACGGGCGTATCTATAGCCTGTCGGAGGTTGAGTTAAAAACTCTAAAGGCCTACATCGACACAAACCTGGCCAACGATTTCATCCAGCGGTCATCATCACCAGCAGCGGCGCCAATACTTTTTGCAAAGAAGAAGGATGGCGGCTTGAGACTCTGTGTAGACTACCGAGCTCTCAACGCAGGCACCATCAAGAATTGGTACCCCCTTCCATTGATCTCGGAGATGCTTGACCGTGTTGGCAGCGCCAGGATCTTTACGAAACTCGACCTTCGTGGAGCCTATCACCTTATTCGCATTAAGGAAGGTGACGAATACAAGACGGCTTTCCGAACGCGATACGGCCAGTTCGAGTACAATGTCATGCCATTTGGCCTGACAAACGTACCGGCTACGTTTCAGGCTTACATCGACGATTGCCTGCGGTCTTACATCGACGACTTTGCCCTATGCTACCTCGACGACATCTTGATCTACTCCACTGACGAAAAGAAGCACGACGAGCACGTGCGGAAAGTACTGCAACGGCTGCAGGAGTTCGGCCTCTATTGCAAAGCAGAGAAGTGCCAATTTGGAGTCTTGGAGGTCGGCTTCCTCGGCTTCGTCATCTCTGCCGATGGCGTCAGCATGGAAACGGATCGGATCGCGACGATCGAGGATTGGCCGACTCCCAAGTTGGTACGGGACGTCCAAGTCCTTCTCGGCTTCATGAACTTCTATCGGAGGTTCATCCGGAAATATGCCAAGGTAACGGCACCCATATCGAACTTACTAAAGAAGGCTACAGGAAAGCCAAAATGGAAGTGGCCGAGAGACGCAGAGCTCGCCTTCTGGAAACTGAAGAAAGCCTTTTCTGTGGTACCGATTTTGCAGCACTTCGACTCAGCCAAGCCGATCATCCTCCAGACGGACGCGAGCAGCTTCGCGATTGCAGGAATCCTGAACCAGTATGATGGCTTCGGAACCCTACGGCCGGTCAATTTCTACTCTCGGAAATGCTCCCCGGCTGAGCAGAATTACGACACGTATGATCGGGAACTCCTCGCCATCGTCGAGACCTTCAAGCAATGGCGGCACTATCTGGAGGGCCCCCGTCACAAAGTGCTGGTGCGATGTGACCACAAGAACCTTGAGTATTTCCAAACGTCCAAAGTGCTCTCATGGCGACAAGCTAGGTGGTCGGAGATTCTCTCGGTATACGACTTCAGCATCGAACACCAGGAAGGCGCCAAAAACCCCGCCGATGGGCCGTCGAGACGGCCCGATTATGAGATCGGCTACGAGAAGCCTGTCGGACGGCTCTTAGCGACCCTGACGGTTGAACCTTACGACGACCTCCTACCGGCGATACAGAAGGCCCAGGCTACTGACCCATTGGCGGTCGACGTCTCGGGTAAGCTAGTCGATAACCCAATGGCCCCAGTCACAGCCGAACCAGAAGCCGAAGCCGAAGCCGACGAGAACCAATGGAAGGTCATCGATGGAGCTCTGACCTACAAGGGGAGGATATATGTCCCTGCGGACGATGCTCTCCGCGGCAAAGTGATAAGTCTTTTTCATGACAACCCCGAGTCCGGTCACTTCGGAGCTCTTAAAACTGCTGAGCTAGCCTCTAGGGATTTCTATTGGCCTATGATGGATACGTACATAAAGAAGTACGTCAGCGGCTGAGAAGTATGTCACCGAATCAAGGCCCCGCATCATGCCCGCCACGGAATCAACATGCCGCTGCCACTACCGTCACGACCCTGGGAAGGCGTCACCATGGACTTCGTTACAGACCTACCAGAATCGACCGCGTCCGAATACACGGGGATCCTAGTCATCGTTGATTGACTGACAAAGATGGCAATCTACCTGCCCTGCAGAAAGGATATCGACTCACCGGAGCTCACCAGGTTCTTCTTTGAGCACGTGATCTGCAAACGCGGCGTCCCTGACAACATCATCACCGATCGGGGCACCCAATTCATGAGCCGATTCTGGACGAGGGTCTGCAGTCACATGAGTATGGATCACTGACTGTCGACCGTATTTCACCCACAGACGGACGGCCAGACGGAGCGGCAGAACCAGAGGATGGAGCAGTACCTCCGAGCCTTCTGCAACTATGAGCAGGATAACTGGGTGGAGCTCCTACCGTTGGCCGAATTCGCGTACAACAACTCCATGCATGCTTCGACAAGGATGACTCCCTTTTGGGCCAATTATCACTACAACCTGCCTCTGCAGTTCAAGGCCCCGAAAGACCCATCGAAGCTAAAAGCAGAGACCCAAGCAGATACCATGGCAGCCGGGCTGGAAGAGACGCACCGCATCCTCTGGGAAAACCTACTGGAAGCCCAAGCCCGCCAGACGAAGTACGCCGGCGACAAAGAGATGACGTTCGAGGTCGGGGATAAGGTCTGGCTCTCGACTCGGAACATCAAGACGGCGAGGGCATCAAAGAAGTTAGATTACAAGCACGTGGGACCGTATACGGTGAGTAAAGTCATCAACAAGAATGCTTACAAATTAGACTTGCCAAAGACGATGCGTATTCACAACGTATTTCACGTCTCCCTGCTTGATAAGTACTCACTGCCGGCCATCGGCCAGCCGCCTTCGGAACCGCAACCGACGATTGTCGATGATACGGATGAGTGGGAGGTCGATCGGATTCTCGATTCCAAGCGAAGCTACCGGAAGATCCACTATCTCGTTCAGTAGGCTGGCTACAACTACCTACGCACGAGCTGGGAGCCGGCAGAGAACCTCGAGAATGCTCAAGAACTAGTCGACGATTTCCATCAGGAGCACCCAAGGAAGCCACGGCCATAATCGATGTCGCCACGGACGGTTCAGAGGTGGAGGATCTAGGGTCAATTGGACGTTTCCTTCTCTTCTCTTCTCTTCATTTCATATGGATCTCAGCCCGGTATAAATGGCGTCGGCACGGGTTTTACCACCGCCACTGGAGGTGGAGTTTCCCTGTGCACCGGATCTGCCGTGAAGCCGCCGTGATGGCACCGATCGGTCGCAGGACTTTTGCAGGCGTACAAAGGCGTATGCACGTTATCTTGTCTTCCTTTATGTGTATATATATATATATGCTGCAGCCCAGGAGGTCTGCGGATAGAGAGGGGAATGATGTAATGGCGGTGCCAGGTGCACTTCGCTCCCAAGTACACTTGGCCCTCGCAGGTGCACTTGGCTCTCAAGCGCACTTGGCTCCCAAGCGCACTCGGCCTTCCCAGGTGCACTTGGTTGCCGAGACCGGGTAACCGCCCTTCATATATAATCACCTCGCGAAGTGCTTTTGGCACGCTAGCGATTATCTTACCTACATACCGTACAATTGATATCTATATTACTTATTCCCGTTTGCAACCGTATCTACACTTATCCGCTCATACGAGGTCGTATGAGGACGTACGTCCTTACACCAGAGAAGTTCATGAGGTGGATGCCATCAGATATGAATATCATCGGCACCAGCGTATTACTGACGGGTAGTATTGTCTACACAATTGTTCGCATTGTAAAGAGTATACCAAAAAATAAGCTTACCTGCTTGTTCTACCACCAGGTTTCCAGTATGCATCTCGTTGTAAACACAGTGTCCAGCATCATTGAAGTAATGTATCGGTGTGTACGTAAGATGTTCCTCGTATGCTGGCTGCCGGATTAGCCATTTTGTACACTCTATAAGATCACGGTGCCAAAACTCAATTGCATCCAGATGCTGTGCATTCCATGCCATCGGCAATGTAGCTTTCTTCCAGGAGTCCTGGCCAAGTCTGTCCTCCATTACATCGATTTTCTGGTGGAGATTGTAATTCGATTTCAGATAATCACGCACACACTCTTTAAGGCCGCAGTTGCTCTTCAGGAAGTCGTCGATGACGTTGGCGGAAAGCCCTTTCGATGTTACCAGCTTGGCGAAATTGTACTCCTTCTCACTCTCAAACTGATGGAAGGGGTTGTGTAGGCACTGCTCAAATTTGTACTCAGCATTGTACTTATCGTCAGTCAGAACGTAAGCGACAGGCATTCCCACATCGGGATATGAAAAGCTTTTTGTATTTGAGTCATATTCGGATGGTTCTGGAGAAGATGACGTGTGCAATGGATGAAATATGTCAGCATCGTCAATGTGGTCATAGTTTGCATTGAAACCAATGTGCGAATTGTTAATACAACACTGAGAGTTTTTTCGAATGCATTCGGCTGGCTTGGAGTCTGTCTTCACCTCAAGAAGTTGGGTGTGATATCGATGATGGTCACTGTTGATATGTTTGTAGATCCACAGGTCAAACTTGTAAGGTTTCAAACAAACAGATCAGAAACGATTCGAAGTTCATATGGGAGGCATAGTACGTATCGTGTGGACAATACTGAGGGCTGTATATGCAGTTGGCAGAATATTATGAGTATTGCCAAGTAGGTAATTGAGTTGCATGGCATACAAAACTCACAGAGCCGTATATAAAATGCCAAGACCCTGGAATATCCTTCAGACAGAGTTTGTCACGATGTAGCCATACCCAGAGCCTAGTTTGACACTAATCATAATGCAAATATAAGAAAGAATCCGTGGACCTGCTTGTTTGCTTGCTTTTTTGATGTTTGACCAGATGGATAATACGAAACGCGGACGAAAACATGTGATATTACTCGTTTTTTGTGCCAAGACATGAGTTCAGAGTTCATAATACCACCACACAGAATCAATTGGTGGTATCTGGAGAGGCTTATATACCATCAGAGATGCCGGTGACAATTCTCCCACTTCATATAGCAGGTTCCGATTGTTTGTAACACTACACTGCATCATTATGTTGGAACTTAATGTCACTGCGGTATGCTAGAAATCCAAACTGACAGACTTCGACACTTTGACCCAACATTCATATGACCAGTGTATCTCACGCTCAAGAAGTAGTTAAAACAACTCTCAGTGTCGTATAAAACATGCAGTGCATCTTTCAGACCGGAAGGGAAGTGCCGATAACAGCTCACATCCAGGAAAGCTCCTTTTCAAGTATGATATTTGATATCACCAATGGTTTTT
This sequence comes from Wilcoxina mikolae CBS 423.85, assembly GCA_014904905.1. Taxonomy (NCBI): domain Eukaryota; kingdom Fungi; phylum Ascomycota; class Pezizomycetes; order Pezizales; family Pyronemataceae; genus Wilcoxina; species Wilcoxina mikolae. Next base: position 676,108 of record MU122094.1, read on the forward strand.
GATATCACCAATGGTTTCAACTCTTCTGTGAGCCGTTCCACCTGATTCCAAGCACCTTGATGGTCCATTCTGCACTGTATATATACTGCCATACACTCCCTCCATTTCAATTCTTCTCTATCATCTCTATCTACTCTATCTTTATCCATTTACCACTCTCATCGTCGTTTTCAGACACATTAACCCTAACTCTGACCGACCCCTCATACACCTTATTTATAGCTCAGAACATTTCAATGCCACCCAAAACGATCCCTTCCACCCCCACCAAAATCGATGCAATTCAGGACACTCTTCACCTCGAAGGTTTCGCGAAACAGTTTATAGCACAGTACATTCGGAGACTTATTCGGATGTATGCCATTCACGGTATCAAGGATGATGACACGATTGACTTGATGTATGATATCCTTTTTTGGGATCCAGTCACTACAAGGTACTTTGTACAGTTACAGGAGATATGGAAACATCGGGTATCGACTCAACTACGATACATGGAATGGTGGAGTGGGTTCCAGGCATTTCTCCGAGACTGTTTTGATAAAATTCAGGTGCAGATGAACCGATATCACAAAGAAAATCTACCTTTACCTACTGACACCAATATTGACTCTGACTCTGACGACTCGAACGACTGTGACAACTGCGATAACTCCAAGCATGGCAAACACAATGTCAAGAAAGATACCTAGTATTCTGGGACTCCGAAGCTGCAGCCATCATCCTACAAACATGCAATGCCACCGACAATCATTGCTTCTGCACTTTAGAAGAAATGGAAACTTGATGACATCTCCACCAATACCCTCCCTACGTGCCCAATGTCTATATATCCCTTCAGGGTTTGTATTGTCGACCCTGAAAGCTACAGCCCCGAAAGCTACGACGATTGGAACGACATTTCGTTCACCACAGCGTGAATAGATGGCATCTCACATGAGATGAGAAGCTCACCGCAAAGGCCGTACACTATGCTGTGGGTCACCTATGTCCTGCTAGAGATGTCAGTTGCATTCTTGGGTGTCTAGTCATGCCTGGCAAAACCTCTTTGCAGCCGTGGAATGCGATTCAACTCAATGGCAATGACTCTGTGGCGACCTTCTTTTCAGTTACAGCTTACAACCCTCTCATCGTTGTGGCTGTTCTGAAGGCAATTGTTGTTATGTCTCCAAGGATTGCAAGAGCTACTCCATCACCACCACCACCACCACCACTACCACCACCACTACCACCACCACCAACACTACCACCACCACCACCACTACCACCACGACGATCATCTCTCCCAGTAATACCTGGATCCTCTGCACAGGTCGAGAGCCCGACACCTGCTCCCAGATTCGTTGCAGTAAACGACTCAGCAATAAACTACCCGGTAATGACACAACTGGAGGTGACTGCTACTCACCACGTCGAGTGTGCCTCTCTCCAAGATATATCATCATCTGTACTGGAGGAGTCAATGTGTGCCAGAGTTGCACAAATGGCAGAGACAGCACAAATTGTTGAGGCGACGTCGTACGCAGTGGTGGAGTTATAGGAACAGTGAGAGGTGTGGTCGCAAATGCCACAGGATTTGGTGGAGTAGGAGATAATGTGTGATGTTTTGTTGGTATCGATAGGTGTTGATGAGTTGTCGGAGTCGGTGGCAATTAGCAAGCACCAAGATGTCAATACCGGTATGAACTTTATACAGCTCGAGACGTCACATTTGACTCTACTATGGAGTCAGCAATTTGAGTGATGGTTTTCAGTACGTTCAACAGTGCCGCAAATGACTAGTATACTGACGCATATAGGTTCAAGTTTACGTTTGGTGGTTAGGTTGGCATTTGGGGGTTGGGTTAGATTGGATTTTTGTATGTCTTCTTTGGGTCGTAGATTGAATCTTTGCATGTCTACTTTGGGTTGGGTGGAGTCGTTTTGTATTTTACAGAGTTGTTTTTAGTCTCGTTTGAATTTTGTTGATATTAGTAGTATTTGATTGACTAATCGTACACAATACTTTCGTGACAAGCTAATACGACATAGTGTGAATCTGCCCCTTTATGAGAAAATGTTTCAGGTCCAATGCTCAGCAACATGTCAGTCCTTTTCCACACTGCCTTACCCTTCATCTACATTGCAACTGCACTCTTTTTCTGCCTTTCTAACATTAATCCCTTTCTGACCTTCCTGCCTTCTGAAAATGACCCGAACAACAAAGCCACTACACAAGACCGCATCTTCAATTCCAAAAGCAGTACTGGCCACTCCTGCAGTTATCTCCCCAATGCCAGCTAATGGTCATAAGAGGAAACTCACTTTGCAGTCTGACAAGCAGAAGCGAAAGCGGATGAAGGCTACAGCCTCACATATCGAAGGTTTGATTTCGACTACCCAGGTCTCCTCAGCATCTACACCCATTGTATCAGCACCAAATCCATCCCTGATACAGTCTCTGCCCCCACTGAATCAAGCCTCTATTTCGATGTTGCCAGCACCCAGTATCATTTCCAATGTCGCTATTTGTTCAGTGATGAACCTTAGTCACCTCTGGAGTCCACACCCATCATCATCGGCTTCACAACTCATCCTATCATCTATGATGAGGACACCATCGTCAGTCAGCAGTAAACGATATGACAGTCGAAGTCTCCTTGCACCAGGTGACCTTCGAGTTACTGCTGTACTGGAAACAATACGTCGTATGATGGAGAAGCAACTGCTGAACAAGACACCATTTCCAACTGAAGATGAATTTCTGCTGGTAGCTTATACAATTCTGAGAGTGATAGATACCGACTAACATATCCAATACAAAGTCTGTAGAACATTCCTGGCCGAAGACATGCTGGCAGGAAGGAGTAAATATTAGCTGCCAGGAACGTCAGAAGGAGTGTCTCAAGATAGTTAGGTATCTCCCAGAATTGCATTCGCACTGACTAACATATATCAGATCAAAAACAGTTGCAATGCAGTCAGATTGCACATGATCAAGGACGCCCGTAAGTGAATAGGGAGACTATACAACTTGCACCATTTCGAAGATGATGAGCACCGCATATATATTGACTGCATTGTTTCAGATTTTACATTCATTGTACATCAATGTGATCGTACGAATGAACCTGATGTGAGTTCTGTCTGCAACTTGTAGCATCACTAACACCACCAAAAATGAGCTTGCTACTTTCTTGCGGAGGAGATGCCATGATTTCTATATATACATTTCTTCCAACGAATTCGCAAACGTGGCAGGTATTCAGAAGGCTTCCATGAATAGATTCGGGAACAGACACCCCTGACACTGATTGTGTTAACATGTATGGCATTGCATCATATACTGACAGAGTTGCAAAGAAATAGAGGTTTAGCTTCAATAAAGGTTAAAAGCGATAACTTCGAAATCCAGCGGAACAAGCCCAAGTGGAAGTACTACTTCAATCGAGATAATTATGGCGGTAAGTATAGCCTTCACAATGTATGCAATCACTCTAACATTTTGCAGAGACTTACACTGATCTAATGAATATTTGGAACAATCTCCCATCTCCATTGAGACAGAAGATAATCAAGTCCATAGGAACGGCTCTCAACAACCTCATTCTACATGAGAAAGGATCCAATAACATGCCACCCATGACCAAGCCTCATCGAGTGGTATTAAACAAGACCACGATAGAAGCTCTGATGATGGAGCTGGACATTGAAACTACGATCGTTGCTATAATCCGCATCACCGTTGCTAAAGATTTATCTTTTGATGCTGAGGATAGGATTGACGATGGTGACAATGATGGTGACTATGATAGCAACAACGAGCATCATGACATTCACACTGCCAGGAGTCATGGTCAGTGACATCGTGGTCTCCAGCTCGATGATGATAACGTCGAGAATGAGGAGGATAAGGATGATGATAATGACGAGAATGAGGAGGATGAGAATGAGGATGTAGAGTCGGAGTCAGTAGATGACTGCGATGGAGAGAATAGTTTAGAGGATATGTTTCAAGCTGGCTGTGACGTGTAGCATGGTGTTTGGAACGAGGAGAAAGTAGTTTAGAGGATGTACTTCATGCTGGATACGATGTGTAGAACGGAAAACTGTATATATTAGAGCTTCATATCAAATATCGTCAACAGTAACGTCTCTGTACTGTATCCGTCGCCCAAAATGTGAATGCAATTTAGGGCATCGTATAAATATTGCATGCCATGAACATTGCGTTATGATATAGTGTATATTGCACTCATACGTTACATGAGTAGTATTGTGGATCAAAAGGTACATACACTGCATGGCTACATCATAAGGATTATGTGCACTGTATAGCTGCGACAGTATGGAATGCTATATCAGGAGGTGCAAGCGCAACGCCAGGGGTTGTGTATATGTACGTGCAGTATCACTTCACAATGAGGCTCAAAAGGTTTTGTATGAAGCGTCTGATGTGGGCTTCACGTTCCGGCGTCTAGAGCGCGACTTGGTTTTGTTTCCGATATCATATGAAGATCGGTTGGCAGAGAAGAATAGGTCCTATCCGAATTGTGACAACTCTCAAGGCAAGAAGGTAAATCAGTGTCAAAGGGATGAGCACCAGGGGAAAGACAAGAACCAAGAAAATAATCCAGAAAAGGATACAGGTTCTGACTCCAAGAAATCTCGAACAAAGAAGAAGGGACCGAAGCCTATTCACACTGATAAGGCTGAAGCCCTTAAGGGTATTCCTGAAAGTCTGCTAGAAGCAAGAGCCAAATGCAATGAATACAAGCGTTGTGGATCCTCTAAATATGATCAATAGTTCTTTTGTAAGAATCCCATCAAGGCTTTATCTAGCAAGAAGAATAAGAAACTCAAGGATAAAGAGGAAGCTCTGAAGCAGAAGACTACAGCCTCCAGTTCAAAGGTCAGACCAAGGAGCTTGGCTGACAGGATCACAGCGTCTGCAACTTATGCACCCTCGAGGAGGTTTTGTGAAGTGGACTCTGATGGAATAGAAATTGACGATTGAGAAATGCAGGATTTCTTATTTCTTTTCTTAGGTTTAGGATTGCGATATTTCCTTTCGGATATAGATATCCACAGACTGTTATATCTTGAGTTTAGTTTTAATGAGAAACAATTTCTTTCTATAAAAAAAGGGTACCTGAGGATGAGTTCAGTACTCGAAATATGCTGGTCATATAGTACTCAAGTGCAAACATATGACTACCACATTATCGAAACAATCATAAACACCTCTATGCATATAATTACCGCTAGAACCACAACCGGATGCAGCTGGAACTGTGTCGAAAGGCAGTTCATCATGATTTCTACACGAAAAGATAGTAAACACAAGGTCTCAGCCAAAGCACCTCAACCTCAACTAAAGAAAGCAAAGCAGTTACCTCCAGAACCAAAGACTGGTTCAAGATCTACAGTATACATGTTTGCATCATTCAAAGACAAGAAGAATGTCCTAGTGAGGGTCCTGTTGGATACAGGGTATAATATACCTATCATGTCATAGCAGTAGGCCAAGACTAATGGTGTTCTATTGGTTACTCGAACAGAATCAAAGTCAGTTGAGAACTTCAATAGTGAGATTGTAGAAGGGGCTGGATGGCAGTATACCTTTCCAGTTACTCTTCAGTTTGAAAGCCATTATATCAAAGAAACCTTGGAAACAAGACCTATAGAATTAGCAACTGATATCATGTTACTATACTGGTTGATCGTCAAGCATGGAGCACTCAGAAGAATCACTGAAGAAGGTGATAAGCTCCAATTCACATCGAAGCATTGCCATCAGCATTGTACAAAGGTAGCAGTCACCTCATTCTCGATTGAACATGATGATAGTATCCTGAGATATGGTACTGATCTACGATGGATCGGTGTATTAGGTCTATGCATATTAATGCAGCAGGTGAAATGGAGATCGATTGGGTTGAGCGAATTCCTTGGCAATATAGAGACTTTCAGTCAGTTTATAAAGGAGAAACTGTTGATACTCTACCGCCACATCGATTATTTGACCATGCAATAGATTTAAACAATGGGAAGCAGCCTCTATGGGACCCCATCTACACTCTTTTTGAAAAAGAACTTTCAATCCTTAGTAAGTATCTAAAGGAAATGCTCGATTTTGACAAGAGTTGTCCAGGCAAGTCACCAGCTGGAGTACCAATACTCTTCGTTCCAAAGCCTCATAGGAGGAGTTTAAGGTTGTTAGTGGATTACAGAGGATTCAACTGCGTCATGATCATGAATCGGTATCCTTTGCCACTTATGAACAAACTTAGAGATACAGTAACTGGCTCAAAGCTTTTTATGAAGATTGATCTGAAGGCTGATTACAATCTTATTCGAATAAAGGCTGGAGACCAATGGAAAATAGCAATTTGTACGAGATATGGATACTATGAATATGTGATTATTCCCTTTGGAGTGACAAATATGCCAGCCTCATTTCAAGATATGATGAACGAGATTGTGAGAGATCTAATCGACCATGGAGTTGTGGTTTATATAGATCATATCTTCATCTATACCAAAGATGAAGAAGAACATGTACGATTGACAAGAGAAGTCCTTCATAGATTACAGGACAACAACTTGGCTAGAGCACCTCATAAGTGCGAATGTGTAATGGCGGCCGACCTATGGCAGGGTAACCGTCCATCCGCTCAGTATATAGTTAGCTCGTGTGAGTGCTCTTGCACACCATCGATTATCTTACCTATTGAATCTATCGTATTCACTTATCTTCGTTTGCAACCATATCTACACTTATACTCTTATACGAGGTCGTATACGGACGTACGCCCTTACACTGTTATTGATCTTTAGTAATTGGATATGTTTCGCTCACGGGATTTCGTGAATTACCCCATTTCGACCTGATCTACCTATCATCGAGAAATTCTACGAATCGACAAGAGATATACTACGGGTCGCATTACTCCGGTTCTTGACGCGTTGATACACATGATTTCAATGCGAAGTCGAAAAGACGGAAGGAAACCGAAGACGAAATAAGATCCAAAGACGACCCAAAGACAAAGTAAGACGAGCATCTCGGTTCAATGTTTTGATTTGAGCATCTTTATGGTGCCGAGGCTGCTCAGGCGACTCAGGCTACCGCTATGCGAACCGGCATTCATCTCCACCCGGGCCTTGATGGGCAGATGGTGATGTCTGCGAAGGAGAGTCAAAGGTCGAAGGGCAAGGTCGAAGGGCAAAAGTTGGAGGGCAACCAAATATCGAAGACGAAGCGAAGAGTAGTCGGTGACGGATGGGATGACCGTACCTACCATTCGGATTTCAAGCGGACGCGATCACGATCATCGTTTGCACGGAAGTGCACCATATCCTTTGCACGGAAGTGCACCTTATCGTTTGCACGGAAGTGCACCTGAATCGAAAGCTCTCAAGCGCACTTGACGATTACCATCCTACGATCTGAAGCGTACATAAGGATCACCTTCCTACGATCTGAGCGGAAGCTCTGAAGCGCACTTGACGATTGCCTTCCTCCAAACTGAGCGGAAGCTCCAAAGCGCACCTACGAGCGTCAGCATTGCGCGGATGTGCACCTACGGAGAACAATTACACGAGCACGGAAGTACACTTACGGAGAAAGACTACCGAGGGCACAAGCCTTGCACGAGCTAAGCGAACTTGATTGATTACATTGTAAGTTTGATCTTCACTTGGATGCTCACGAGTTAGATAATCGGCGAATCACATACGATCGAGGACGTGAGTCAATGACTTCCGACGCGACACCGATTCACACCTCCGAGCCTGCACGATGAAAGCTACGTTAAGTCGAGGGCTTGGATATGGAGATATAGAGGTTACAGGGGTCAATTGGACGTTTCCTTCTCTTCTCTTCTTATTGGATCTCGGCCCGGTACAAATGGCGTCGGCACGGGTTATACCACCTACCACTGGTGGTGGATTTCCCCGTGCACCAGATCCACCGAAAGGTCACCCACGAGCGGTACCGATTGGCAGTGGGATTTACGAGGCCGTACGAAGGCGTACGAGCTTGGATTTGTTTCTTCTCTTTATGTACAGGTATGCAGCCCAGGAGGTCTACAGATAAAGAGGGGGATGATGTAAAGGCGGCCGGCCTATGGCAGGGTAACTGTCCATCCACTCAGTATATAGTCAGCTCGTACGAGTGCTCTTGCACACCATCGATTATCTTACCTATTGAATCTAACTCATTCACTTATCTTCGTTTGCAACCGTATCTGCACTTATACTCTTATACGAGGCCGTACACGGACGTACGCCCTTACAGAATGGCATCAGAAATAAATTGAATTCTTAGGATGTATTATATTGGAAGAAGGTATCAGCATGGCAGAAGACAAGGTTGATACTATTCTGAAATGGAAACTACCAGACTCAGTCAAGCATGTTCAGTCATTCTTAGGATTTGCTAATTTCTACCGATGCTTCATAAAGTACTTTTTGAGAATCTGCAGACCATTGACAGACCTAACCAAACAAACTGGAGAACAGTTCGATTGGAAGGTAAACTCACGCTGTCAACAGGCTTTTGATTTGTTAAAGAACTTGAAGTATTTTACTGATGCACCTATCCTTCGTCACATTGAACCTGAGCATCCTGTAGTAATTAACACTAATGCTAGCAACTTTGCTATCGGCGCAGTTTTCTCCCAGGTGATTGATCGACGATTATATCCTGTGGCTTATCACACTTGCAAGATGGATAAGGCAGAGGTTAACTATGAAATTCACGATAAGAAGATGCTAGCAATAGTATCTGCCTTTAAAGAATGGAGATGTTATCTCGAAGGTGCAGCTTATCAAATCAGTGTGTTAACCGATTACAAGAATCTTGAATACTTTACTACTACTAAGATATTGAATCGGAGACAAGCCCGATGGGCACAGAAACATGTTGGTTATGATTTCAAGATATTCTACTAACCAGGCAGTGCAAATGGAAAACCAGAGATATTATCTAGGCATTCGGAGTACTACCCTAAAAAGGGGAGAGGTAGTATCGAAGAAAATTAAAATTAACCCATACACCACGTTTTAAGGCCTGATCAGTTGGAAACATCTGAAGGGGAAACAGTCTAGATGACAGCAGCAAGGCTACGAGGCGAACAGATAATGATTTCCTCTGTTAAGTTGAGGTCAATACCAGTAGTCAAGTTCTATTCTTGATTATTAGAAGCAGTGATATGCACTGCAAATAATGATGCTGTATGGCAGGAAGAGTACGTTAGAGCAATGGAAGGAAGCCTAAGCCCTGACATCTCTTTTGAGAATGAAGCCCTTTATTATAAAGGTAGGCTGTAGATCCCAGATGGTAAACAGTTACGAAAATGGATACTCGAAGCAGAGCATGATTCCAAGGTAGCAGAATATATGGGGCAGGACCAGACAATTGATCTGGTTCAAAGAAACTTCTTTTCGCCAGAGATGGAGAAATTCATCGAAGACTACGTCCACTTATGCCCTGAATCCATAAGAACAAAGTAGCTCGACAGACTCGCTACAGAGTTCTACAAACTCTCGAATTAGCATACCATCCATGGGATTCAATCTCTATGGATTTCATTATCGATTTACCTGTATCTGATAGTTGTTGATCAGTCTGGATCATTGTTGACAGGTTCACAAAGATGGCTCATTTCATACCACTGAAGGTTGGTAAGAAGAAAGATACAGACCTGGATAAGATCTTTCTGAACGAAGAATAGAGATTCCATGGTCTGCCATCCAATATTGTATCAGACCGAGATTACAAGTTTACATCTTCATTCTGGTCTTTCTTGATTGAAGCTCTCGATATTCAGCTAAAGATGTCTTCACCATTTCATCCACAGACTGATGGTCAAATGTAAAGAGTAAACCAGACGTTAGAATACTATCTGAGAAACTACTGCAACTACGAACAAGATAATTGGTCTGAGATGTTGCCAATGGCAGTGTATGCCTATAACAACTGACTTACCACCAAAACTGGCATATCACCTTTCTTTGCGAATTCTGGATTCGACCTTTGAACAAATTGATCTATTGGAGAAGAAGCAAAGAATCCAGCATCATGGAACTATATTCATTGGATGTCAAGTGTGCATGACATATGCCGAAAAGGCTTGGAAAAGGTACAAGAGATAATGGGAAGGTACCATGATAACCGTGCTAAGGAACCTCCGAAGCATTCTGTTGGTGATCTCATAATGCTCAATAAAAAGAAGCTTAAGATCAGATGCCCATCTAGAAAGCTAGATGCTAAGCTACATGGTCCTTTTAAGGTGCTTAAGATACTCTCACAAACAGCAATAAAACTTGAATCGCCTAAGAGATGGCGTATCCATAATGCTTTCCATGTCTCTCTCATCAAACCATATCGAATGGCTACTGATCCCATTAGACCTATATCTGAACTGGCTATCAGTGAAAGAAATGAACTAGGTTATGATGTACAAGGCTATGAGTACAAAACAGGCTATAAGGTTGAAGAGATCATGGGCAGCCAGTATAAGAAGGAACGAAAGAAGGTGCTGTACCTGGTTAAGTGGAAAGGGTATCCAAATGAAGCAGATTGGACTGAGGAACCTTATGAGAACTTCGATGACAAGGTATTATTGAATGATTATCGTAAGCGGAATCTCCTGACAGCTAAGGACAAAATGTTGCACTAGTACCTTTTCTCCACAAAGGGTTTTTAACGGCTAGCAAGATATCATGGAAAAGGAATTGGTTTTTGGACACAAGGGGTCATATTTTTACCAAGGAGGAAAGGAGGAACTTTGGGTTTTGGCTACAAGATGCCATTTTTACCAAACACAATGAAGAGCAGATTAGTATGATCGCTCAGAGACGAACTCTATAAGAAAGGAGGTAATGTGATACCTTACAAGGTGTACATCACCAAAGGCCATCGGAGTGGAGTTACCTACGATCACTCGATAACCACTGCATCAGGATACTACATGCGCCATCCCTGGACGTTGGGGTGGAAACATCGTTTCCACCACTCAACCCACGAAATCAGTGGATTCGCTGGTGGGTTAGGGTTGTTGAGGCTCTGCATCACGCCAATGCCAAGGGTTCAGACTTTATATGGATGCGGGTAATATGTATCCAATAATCATCTCATCTCTTTTCTTCTTCTCTCTTTTGTTTCTTAGTTAAGAGCCAATCCAGTATCATCTTGCTGGGGCTTCTTCCTCCCAATACTCCTGGAAACGAAGCTGCTCTTTGGCAGTATCCTATTGATCGCTACCATACAAGAACTCTTTTCATAGATTTTCTCCACATTTGGAGCCCAAAGATGGATTTCGTTTCAGAATGCGAGTACGGGAGAGTAAGCGTACAGTGCGAGACTGATTGATGAATCGAGTGATAACACAAAGGTTAGGAGGAGTAGCAAGTAGATTTAGAACAGATACGACATGTTATGAAGCGAAAATCATCACTATTAGTGTTGGCAATGAACTGTCAGAAGTTTGTACAATTGACGAACTGATTTGGTCTGCACGAACTGGACTCTTTCCAAGCCTTTCACCCCAAACCCTACTATTTTGGCCTACAACTGCGAACAAAAATAAGTAAGCGAGTTCTTGTCCGATCGGCTTGATTTGTAGCGCAACCTGTAGCTATCTTCTCCTGCTACAAGTTGCGCTACAAATCGAGCCGATCGGATAAAAGCTCGCTTACCTATTGTCGTTCGAACATAGAGGGTTCGCGAACTGGTTTGTACAAACCTCGGAACTGCGTCCAAACCTCGGATCGAATCCGGATCGAACCCCACCTTGGTTCGATCCGAGATGAACCAATCCGCTTCGTTGTCAATACTAATCACTATCACGATTGCAAACATCTCAAGTGGCATCATCATTATCATCGTTGTAATCCGATCATTGTTACAATAACCCTGTACAATTCTAGGCACATGGAGATCACAGCACAACGTTGGGAGTCCATCACGATCGTGAGCAGGCACAGAAATCAGATTCCACTCCCGAATACTCCAGGGGCTCCATTATTCCACAGAATAGATGTGGCAACATTTCTTCACAAGTACGAGAGCCTGGCTGCATTCACCGCCTCCGACATTACCAAGAGCAGTGTCATCACCATGCTTTTCTATTACGGCACGGAAGAGATCAGAGAAACTGTGATGATAATACGCAGCTATACAAATCATAATTGGGCCGTATTCAAGACAGAACCTTTAGATGCGTTGTGGCATTCCGATAGTCGGGTACTCATATACACGTCTCGATATTTGGAGGAGCTCTGTACGTCATTTGGACACTGCCACAAGGACCTTGGAAGTCTTAAACATATTGAGCATCTCAAGTCTTTTTTCACCCAATTCAATCACATTAGTAGAGTGCTGATGGCATGTGAAATAACATGTGAGTATGAGAGGACAGAAATGCTGCTTCACACATTGCCCAAAAAGCTGTGAAAGAAAGCTATTTCAAAGCTCGACATGCATTCACTTGAGCTGAGTACATTCAACTACCACAATCTCAACACAAAGATTTCGGCAAGGATCACTGCAGCTGAAGCCTTTGCGATATCTGAGTTCATGACTCCCAAGTCTTCTGCAGCTATTGAAATGATCTCACCAACTTATCTGGCTCTCCCTTTTACATCGGCTCCGACAATTTCTCTAGCTTCTCCAATGTCTCTCACTCCGATACCTTCTCCGGCTCTCACAGCTTCTGTACCTCTAATGACCTCTGGCACTCCGACAAATTCTCCGGCTCCCATGGTATCGACAGCTTGCACCTCACCCTCAACTTCTCTAACTTCAGCTTCCATGATGGCTCCCACAGCTTCGACAACTCCAATAGCTTCCGCATCCTCTGCACCTACCGACATGACTGCAGCAACTCCCACGGCATCCACAGTTCCCACAACTTCTCCGGCTCCCACAGCATCGATGGCTTCCACCCCTCCGGATCACACTCATATGGTTAGACAAGGTACCATTCATGCTGGGCCGATGGTTGTGGTGGGAATTATACGTGTCGAGCCTCCGCAAGGGCAGAAAGTCTGTCAGTACCACTATGTACCGCCAGTATCTGTGAGGCCCCACTGATCCGAGTCTATAGTAATATGTCGAAGAGAGCCTACACCATCGAACGATCCAAAGCCTAGGCAACTGCGTAGTCAAGAGCCTTTTACTCCGAACCGTCAACAGACCATCAAGCTGCCCCGATCCGAACCCATTGTATAGTCCCATAATCAGCCTGTACCGTCATGTCAAAAATCAGTGCAGACATTGCAGCAAGTCGTTCGTCCGCCATGCTACTATTGTGCTGATGACCAGCACAAACTCCAGAAGTGTACATATCTAAATACTGATCTGGGAAAAGGTATCGTCAACATTAACAACTGTGATCAACTTGTACTGAAGACTGCAGGTGGAGAGATACCATTGGAACCGACTCACCATGACTACCGCACAAAAGGATTATGGCTGTGCAGGAGCTCCAATCTTGTCAGTACCATCGCCAGCACCAGTACCGTCACCAGCATCGCAGTCAGCCCTGTTACAAATACTGCCACCAGCACAACCGTCACATTTCCCAGCACTGCTTCTGTCGCCTGAACTATTGACACAATTGATGTGGGAAGTCAGTGAGCATCTCGTACGATCTCGGCAGTACGGAGTCAATGTGTCATTACCACCACCAGCACCATCACCACGAAAGGTTCACCCACAACAAACCACCTGCCCGCCACCTGCAGAACGAAAAGCCCGAATGCTTGAGTAGCAGCGATTATTATGTGTCTAACCAGGTATACTTCGCACAAAAGGCTGGAGAGGGAAAAATCTATTCCTATTATGATTGTCACTGGCCAGAGAAGCGGACTTGGAGAATATGGAATTGAGCACCGTCTTATTAAACTGAGACGACATGATAGGAGCAGAGCATACAGTTGTGGAGGAGCAGAGATTGAGCACCATCTCATTAAACTGGGATGACATGGCAGTAGCGGAGGATGGTTGAGTAACATCTCGTTAAACCAGGACGATACGGATAGAGCAGAGGGTACAACTGGAACATAGGGTACAGGAACGATGTTTGAGAGTTGTGAGCACCATCTCGTTAAATCGAGACGATAGAGCAGCGGATTGAGTACTATCTCATTAAATCAGGATGACAGGTACAGACCTTAAACGAGACGAGAAGTGGATGGAGAGGAGGATATTGTTTGAGGATAGAGTAGGTTTCAGGTCAGATTTTTGTTTGTTTCTTGGGATTCTTGCTTCTCACTTTCTTCTCGTTTCTCGTTTTTCGTTTCTTTTAGTTTGGTTAGGTATTCTACCTTATACATCTGGATAGGGCTTCGAGTTGAAGAGATGGCAATGGCAAGGAGGATCGTAGAAGAGGAGATACACGTGCTTCGCACCAGATGGCTGGAGAGGAGTTGTGGTGGGAAATCATTTCCACCACTAAACCCATGAAATGAGTGGATTCGCTGGTTGGTTAGGATTGTTGAGGCTCTGAATCACACTATTACCAGGAGTTCAGACTTTATATGGATACAGGTGACATGTATCCAATAATTATCTTATCTCTTTTCTTCTTCTCTCTTTTGTTTCTTAGTTAAGAGCCAATCAAGCATTATCTTGCTGGAGCTACTCCCTCTCAACACTCCTCGAAATGAAGCCACTCTTTTGTAGTATCATAATGGTCACTGCCGTGCGAGAACCCTTTTCACAAGTTTTCTCCCACAACATCATCGAAAGTACACAGAATATTACTCGTATCCAATGAAATCAGATGAGCTGTCATACAGTCAATCACACCACTGATACAGAGTTTAAGGTAGTTATTGGAACAATGTCCTGCCAGCTGATGCCACTGATGATACGAAGGCAGCTGAGAGGCTGGAGATGTGAAAGTACCTGCATTTGTAGTGTAGCTGACGAAGCCTCTTATGGCCCTCATGATTGAAAGGATACCATTCGCCTGAAAGTATAGAGATCGAAAGAATACGATAGGTCCGGACCACAAAGGTCTGAAGGACTGATATCAGTAGTGATTCTATTCATTTGAGTTAGAGATCTAAGCGGAAAGATGTGGAAGGTCCAGAAGAGTGCTGAAGGACAGGAAGGGCATAGGAGCGAAAGGAAGGTTAGGTAGAGGAGCTCATGAGAAAGGCATAGATAGAAGTTATTGTTAGAACGAGGGGATAGAGGTATAAAGACCTGTAGAATCTTCGAGGGTAAAAGGGCAAGCTTCATGATGAGAAGAATAAGTCTTAATAATATACGCATTGGAAAGCCAAACATCTTTCTCTTGAATCTTTATCTTTAGTAACTTTCACATTCTGAGGGAATCTTCATAACTTCTACTGCAAACAAGTCCCAAAAGCAGTAAGGATACTACTTGAACTGGTAAAACTGGAGTGATACTCCCAGTGTTATACTGTCAGCCAAGGTCCTGGATTTGACCTTCAAACTGGAGGCTGTAGTGTCCTGCTTCGGAGCTTCCTCCTTGTCCTTGAGTTTTTTGTTCTTCTTGCTAGACGAAGCCTTGATGATATTCTTACAGAAGAACTATCAATTGTACTCAGAGGATGCACAACGTTTGTATTCGTTGCGTTTGGCTCTTGCATTAAGCAGATTTTCTGGAATATCTTTAAGGGCTTCAACCTTCTCAGTGTGAATAGATTTCGGTCTCTTCTTCTCAGTTCGAGGTTTCTTGGGGTCAGAACCTTCGACCTTCTCTGAATTCTTTTCTTGGTTCTTATCCTTCCTCTGGTGCTCATCACTCTTCCGCATATTTCCCTTCTTTTCTTGAGAGTTGTCACAATTCTATTGAGACCTATTCTTTTCTGCCAACAGATCTTCATATGATATACCTACTTGCCTCATTAACTCGATGAAGGCTGTATGATCCTTGGATGGTACGTCTGCAGTTAACATTCGATCCAAGATTTCTTCGTTCATTCCTTATTGAAGGTAATAGATGTAAGAGGTTCTGCTGAGATATACTCGAATGTTGAGGATTTCCATCTTCATCAGGGAGTCTTCAATATCTCCAGTATACTTAAGATCATTCATCTTTTGCAAGGATTTCTCTTCCTCCTACTTATCGAGTCTCAACGAACCTTTCTTCCATCGTACTGGTGAAAGAGCTCCAGTTATCAACCTAGAAGAACTTTTTCATGCCATCTTCACGGTTATCATTCTAGGCTGGGACCTTGTCTTCCAAGAGTCCTCCATTCTATATGATCTTATCGATGTCATCGTGGAATTCATGGTTGAAGTACTGTAAATAACGTTCCACTGATCGAATCCACCTTCGATAAATTTCCTTGGTATCCTTCTTATCCATCCCCTTTGAAGACTGGAGGCATTTCCATTTTACCTTTCTTTGAGGATCTTGTTGATAGATGAGGATTGGGAGGTGGTGTCTCATATTCGGTACCACCAGAAGGAGGTAGAGGTATTTGACCTGGGTGTAAACTTCCTGCATTACTCCCTCCGCTTCTACCTCCTCCACCTCCTCCAGCTCCTCCATCTTCACCATCTTCACCTCTGCCTCTACCTCCACCACTTTCTCCCCTTCCTCCACCACCACCTCCCCCTCCGTCCCCTTCCTCAGAGTCAGAGAGGCCGGATTCTGAACCACAATCTCTTGGTTGCGGTGGAGCTCCTTCAGGGTCCGGAGTAAGGGTCTCTTTAACCCAATATCCTTCTCCTTTGATACCTATACAGTAACGAAGGTGGAACCCTTCATCACTTTGTTTGATATCTCCTTCTTGATATCCAAGAACAGATCATGCTAGGGACTTGATAGATTTCTATGTGGTTTCATCCAATAGCCTAGTCATAAGGGTCCTTGTTAATTCTCGAAATGTTTTCTCCATATCTCTTCTAGTCTTCGTTGTATCATTTTCTCTCTGTTTCTTCTCAGCGTCAGCCTGTTTCTTTAGTTCTGTCATTCTTTTAGCTTTTTCGTTGGCTTTTCACTTGATACTGATAAGTTCTTCTGACTTTGTATATACTTGGAGAGCGAGTCTCTCTTGAACTCTTTCCCTCTTTTCTAATATGTTACAGAGAGAGGTCCATGCTGCTGATGATGACTGGATTTGATTCCCAAGGACTAGGTGTAACTCTTCATATGTTTCGGAAGACTGTGCCTTTGCAATGGCAATTATAGTACAAATATTGGCTGCAAATATCTGGAACTGAGTAATGATGTCTGTGTGATGTTCTAGCTATGCTCTTTGCAGAGAATTGACTCCTGAAGCCACAGCATCATAAATCTTGTTTTGCCTATATACTAGGCCTTTACATACTCTGACCAACTCAGGTAATACCTCCCTGATCTTGATGTTGCTCGTTTCAGTCTGCATAATTAATACATCCATTCGGTTCAACTCTGACTTGATGCTGTTTATCAAAGAAACTACCCAATCAGGAATATCATTCCATTTAATAGGTTCATAACAAACTACTTCTTTCCCTATATTTCCTGCTATTACCAATACACTTTATCTTCATACCAACATCACTACCTCCTGCATCATCATATCAGATCCAACATCTGTTATTGTTCAGAGTATGACTAGTGTTGACAACGAACCATTGTAGTTTGAGGAAATTCACAAACCGAGTCGATTCATACGAATCAGATCAGGGTCAGGGTGTGTCAATTCTAGTTCGAATCGAACCGAGGTTCAGTTGAACCAAGCTGGTTCGAGGGTTGCCACGAACATTTGTCAAAATTTTGGGTTCGAATGGACTGGTTAGTGAATCTTACTAGTATCGTTATTCCATAGAAGCTATTACTTGCGTGTATGAAGTTTAACTTGCTCGTACAGGTTGAAGCAGCTCAGCCTGAGCTCGATCATATCCAGCCTGAACAGCTCGATCGTCTCCAACCAGCCGAGAGTCTGTCCAGATCGACTATCTCCAGCCAGCCTCAGCTCGATTGCATCCAGCTAGTCGAGAGCCAGTCTGGTCCGATCGCGTTCACATACTGTTCCAACTACATCCAAGATCTACCTTCAAGTTATTGTTTTGTATATAGTTAACAATAAATTTGTGAATCAATCAATTGACTACTGCGAGTTATGGCATCGATAAAGCCCATAGATCCTTGTATGAGAATGAAAAAGCTGGTATGAGCTTATATGATGTAACCGATCACATCGCAGCGTCACGTATGAGTATGAGAATGCTTGTGTGAGCTTGTATGAAACTGGTCGCAGAAGTAGTGACATGAAGCAGCAACACCGATAGAAGCACATACCAACTCATATGAGCTTGAACGAGACCAAGTTTGGCCATGCGAACCTCACTTCGGATCTCTTACGAACTGCTTAAGAACCGTCAAAGAGTATGGTTTGATTCGTGGCCGAGCGGTTCGAACCATTGGCGGCTAGGGCTCATTCGGATCGAACCCTCCTCGAACCTAACCTCGGTTTGATCCGACTTGGACTGGTCCACTTTGTTGCCAACACTAAGTATGACTCAGACTTGTCCTTGAAAGATTCTGTTGTAAAAGCTCCAATTTCCAAAGAAGGGTACCAAATAGACATCCCAATCAATAAGGAACCTTGTATCAGCTTCCTGTTGTAACTGCAACAAAGGTTCGTAGTCTGGTAAGTGGGGTATTCACAGCTCTGGGATGACAATGGTTTGGATCAGGACTAGCAAGATAACTATCTTGAGGTATGTGATAGATTGATACTTTCAGAGGTGTGCACGGTACAGGAGTTCTGTCTTTGATTTATGGATAGTAACAGCTAATGCTAACTTGATATAGTGCTCTTCTCGTACAAGCTTACAGTAATAGCTTCCCTGAAGGAGGGAAGTCGTTTCCCAGCTTATATAGAGGTCGGAATCTGGTTTGTGGTACTAGTACTCTACCTGTTATATGTGGCTGCCAATACATCGGGAAACAATCCCTGCACCCGGATTTATTTATCATGCTCAGATGATGGTGGTGTGCAAGGAGTGCCTGAAATATCGGTGGGCATGGTAACATGTAAGTCCACGACGATACGATGTGAGGTACTATAAAAACAACTCCTGGCACTAGGTTTTCATATGGTCGCATATCACTCTGCACAGTACCTTGGGACACTTAATATACTGTGTTCATCGTCTGGTCGGTACAATTGCATGGTGACTAGCCAGCCATTAGCCAGCCCAGCTCAATCTCGTCCAGCCAGTCCAGAGCTAGTCCAGCTCGATTATCTGCCGCCAGCAGAAAGCCCGGCCAGCTCGAGTGCGTCCAGCCAGCCGAGAGCCAGCCCAACTCGATCATCTCCTGCTAGCAGAGAGCCAGCCCTGCTCGATCGCGTTCTGCCAGCCGAGAGCCAGCCCAACTCGATCATCTCCCACCAGCGAAGAGCTAGCCCTGCTCGATCGTGTCCAACCAGCAGAGAGCCAGGCCGGCTCGATCATTGTCTGGCAGCAGAGAGCGAGACCTGCTCGATCCCGTCCAGCCAGCCGAGAGCCAACTCAGCTTGAATATCTCCTACCAGCAGAGAGCCAGACCAGCTCGATTGCGTTCAGCCAGCTGAGAGCCAGCTCAACTCAATCATCTCCCGCCAGCTGAGAGCCAGACCTGCTCGAGCACATCCAGCTGAGAGCCAGCCCAGCTCAGACGTATGCTAGCAGCCTTAGCATATGCCTGGCTACTCGATTCAGCCTTAGCGTATGCCTGGCTTGGCTCATTCGTCTCACCCCATCCCATCCACTAGCCCTCAGTCAAGCTGAATCATCTAGCGGAGAGCCAACATTATCTCCTGCCAGCAGAGAGCCAGCTCTACTCGATCAGCTCCCACAAGCAGAGAGTTAGACCGGCTTGATCATTGCCTGTCAGCGGTGAGCCAGGCTGGCTCGATCCTGTCCAGCCAGCTGAGACCCAGTATAATGATAGTGCCAGGTGCATTTGGCTCATAAGTATACTTGGCCTTATAAGTGCACTTGGCCTTGTAAGTGCACTTGGCCTCATAAGTGCACTTGGCCTTGTAAGTGCACTTGGCCTCATAAGTACACTTGACCTTGAAAGTGTACTTGGCCTCATAAGTGTACTTGGCCTCGTAAGTGTAGTTGGCCTCGTACGTATACTTGGCCTCGTAAGTGCACTTGACCTCGTAAGTGTACTTGGCAGTTGAGGCCGGGTAAGCACCCTTCATATATAGTCTGATCCTTTTCCCCCCTTACTTTCAACTGTATTTGCACTCTAAGTTCTAAGTTCCAAGTTCTAAGTTCTAAGTTCTAAGTTCAACTGTATGATATTTCTCTCTCTCTCTCTCACAGTCTTTCTCTTTATTTGCAATGCTAACAGATGTACAGAAAATTTTGATCGAGATAACTAGCCGGTCGTTATCCATCATCTCCAGCCAGCCGAAAGCCAGCCCAGTTCAAACGCTTCGAGTCAGCCCAGCTAGATCATCTCCAGCCAGCTATGAGTCAGTCAGGCTTGATCATCTCCCACCAGCGGTGAGCCAGCACAACTCGATCGCATCTCGTCAGTCGACAGCCAGCCCAGCTCGAACTCCAAGTACACCTGATCGAAATGCTAATGTTTCCGTGCAGATCTGCTTGTCGCATACAGCCAGCCGAGAGCCAGCACAGCTCGATCATGTGTAGCCAGTACGGCTCGATTGCATGTAACCAGTATGGCTCGATCGCATGTAGTCAGCACGGCTCGATCCCATCCATCCAGCCCGGCTCAATCATCTCCTGCCAGCGGTGAGTCAGCACTGCTCAATCGCATCTAGTCAGTCGACAGTCAGCTCAGCTCGACCTCCAAGCGCACCTGATTCAAATGCTAATACTTCTGTCCAGATCTGCTCATTGCATACAGTCAGCCGAGAGTTAGTACGTCTCCATCATGTTGTTAGGGGTTTTTCCCTTAGCCGGTGCATGAGGTTTGAAGGATGTCCATGGCAATCTGCGTTCAGCCACCTGTCACTACGGTTGGTTGATGTCACACCCGCAGTTATCCCAACCTTTGAGCGACGAAGTCCTATGCGACATATGAGCCTATCCAATACCGAGCCCTGGCAATGCGGAATGATTAACCCGTGCGTGGGCAATGTACCTTCTCGATTGGACAGCGATAGTCATGACACTTAGCTGGCGAAGACATCAGTCTCGAACACTTAGGGTGGTATGCTACTATACGTCTAGGCCCCCGATAGTTAGAGACGTCATGAGTTGTCAACGCACTATCATGCCATTGAGGGGACCCTCAGGTCAGCCGTGCATGATAGTTTCGACCAGAACTACTTCACCTTATCAGCAATATGGGAGAGCCGGCTAGAGTGGGGTACGCCTCTACACTTTCTGGCAGGCACACATCAGAGTTCGAGAAGCGGGACTTTACTATGGGGATAACTATACAGTCTAGGGACTCCATATGTTAACTGCGCCCCGGTAGTTAAATCTACCTGTTGAGAACTTGTGTGTGGGTCGACTTCGCGAGTAACGTCAGATCGTAGGTGGTCTGGTCCGACATAAGCTGCAGCCCTGCAATGGGAGTAAAAGCCAGCGAAATGGGAGGTGCGATACGTGGCATAGCAGCGGCTGGTCGTCGACGCAAGTCTATGAGGGTAAACATATCCCTGCAACCCACTATCTGATTTAACATTGAGTCGAGAGATCTAAGAGGAAGTGATGGTTCGATGAACGCGTCAGCGGTCGTTGCCGAAACCTGTTTTCTGAGTAAGCATACAAATCAGAAGAAAAGCAAACGGGCTTGGTTGCTATGTGGCAAAACCTGGCGGCATGAGGATAACCTGTGGGATGCCTCGCACTTTGGAAAGTGCCGAACGTCAAACGGAAAAGAAGCGTAACCTACCCAGATCGAGTGACCAGCCTAACGATCGGAGGCCATAGCTATCTTAGTACAAACGTCAAAGTTATAGAGAGTATACGAGTAACTCGCTCTATAAAAGAACCTCCTTTGCACTCGCAAAGTAAAACATCAATCTCTAGCAGCAATCCACAGTCAGAACACACCAGCGGACAATACACTAAAATATTATTGTTGTTTTTCTACTTCAAGAATATTTATTTCTACAAACATACTTTATGAATTTCCGAGACCTTGACTCAATTGTTCTCTACACTCATGCACTCTACGAACGAGCTATTACTCAAAGCGACTTTCGTATTGCAAGTATCTTTATCCACACGTACGACATTGAGTACAAATATTTTCATTGGTTCTATACCCGTGAACTCCCATCCGAGTATCATAACCTCCCTATCGAAGTCTATGAGGTACAGTCTGACTATGACGACTCTGAGGATTATCTTCAGGATACATATGACTTCTAAGGAGTAGGCAGCCATACTTTGTCACTAAGTATCTCCATAACAGTATAATATTTTGGACATATCCAAAAAAGTGTTTATGACTACAAATTGCATCGTTTGCGATAACAGAGCCTGCTACGGGATAACATTTACCGGTCATCCGGAGGGATTCACATTGCAACATTTTTGCGCAGAGCACTGGAAGCAAGGGTGCAACGGAAACTGTATCACGTGCAGTTTCTTCTTAAGAATTCAACCTCGACCAGCAAGAATATCTATAGGACCCTATGCATTCCCTTCTCGACAGCTTCACAATGGCCAGTCACAGGTGCTGATTGAAATTCGGAGTGAGCCCATTGGTACCAACGTCGTCTGGAGTCGCCAAATCGAAGCAGCCCTCGAAACTCTTACCAGAATGGGCGAAGAGACTGCAAGATCAGTACGAGCAGTCGAAGAGGCAATACTTGGACTCCAGACCACAATTACCAGAGAGCGAGAATACGGAGATAACCGATTTGGTACAAGCCCATATCGGTCGTTTGGATCAAGAAATGCAATGCCTAGTGGAAGCATGCAACAGCGAGAAGGAAGCAATCGAGGCGGAATTCGAAGACGTTCGGCTCGGGTGTCAGCTCTTCAGTCAACAAGTGGCAACAGACAGAGCTCTAGGACAACAAATCCTAGAAGGACACGAAGAGCAGATACAGGTGCTGAACGCGGTATTGAAGGAAATGAGGACCGGAATGAACAGCCTCCAACAACAGAGTGATTGGGTAGTTAAGGAAGCCTCAGAAGAATTTGGGATTCTACGAGGAAGAATTGAGTGGTGTGAGAACCAAATCAGGACCTTGATGTCAAGGGTATTAGCTTGGTCAGTATCGTTCAAGATTTACCAGGACAAGGTAAATGGGATTGAGAAAGCGCTCAAGGAACAGGTGCCCACATGGACCGATATTGAGATATTGGAAGCAAGATTTGAGAAGCTCCAGAAGGACCACACTGGACTTACATCGGCTTTTGAAAAAGCTAAGATTTCGGCATTAACACCAATCCACCCAGAGCGAAGACAACAAATCGCACAATGGCAACAGCAGACCGAGGAACGCAATAGGAGTATTTCACCCATTGACGATTCTGACATCGCAGAGATTTTTGGTCTTTGTGGAGGATCAGGAACGGACATTGGTCTGGGAGACGCACCATTGCCGGAAGTAACCACGGGAGCTGGAGGATTAGGAGAAGCTCCACCACCAGAAGGGTCAGGTATGGATCCACCACCTCTACTACCTGGGTCTTCTCACGGAAGCGGACAGGGTTTACATCGTGGTAGGTGAAGTAACACACACAGAGTCGAAAAACAGAGAGACTCATGACTCAAGCTATCGGACCCAGCAAAATTTAAAGGGAAGACATCCGAAGACTTTGATGTGTGGTGGATGAGCATGGAAGTGTTTATCAGTGATCAACCACATTTATTTACTCGACCCAGCCTCAAAATTCAGTATGTGCGTGGATGATTGGAAGACCATATACTGGCTTGGCATATGCAGTGGGAAGCCGAAGCCCAGGCAGGAAAATACGTGCGGAGTTGGTCAATATATAGATCCGCAATTAATGCCCGTTTCCATAACAAACACCAACAGGAAACGGCCTATAAAGCTAAAACAGAGCTCAAATACAACAGCAACATTCAAGACATGATCACGGAATTTGACACCTTGAACGCCAAGGCCATGATTGTGGGAGTAGCTTACAGGAATATGCTAATAAGCAAGCTACCGTCACAAGTCTTTAAACACCGCAGTCTCATCAACCTCACAGATAAGACTGATGACGAGCTCCGAGAAATTATCACCAATGCCGGAAAGAACGTGGAAGTCTGGCAGGCGACGGAAAGGAACTTCGGAATTATGGGGAAATCCCGAAGTACCAATAGTACGTCCGACAGGATCCACAAAGATCGAGGCAAGATCCAAAAACCCAGGGGTCTTGGCTCCGGATTTCAAAGACAGCGACAACGTTTTGAACAAAAGGGAAAGCAATGACGATCAGACACTTGAGGGTCGTCTAAACCTAACCCTTTTGTTAATTCCGATGGCAAGACATTTCGCCAACTGACAGAAGGGATTGATAACGGAGAACTGGCACGACGGAGAGTAGCAAAAGAGTGTCAACACTGCCTGTGGCCCGCCGACAGAAAGGGGAACCACAACACCATGCAATCCATTCGGGACATCAAATTGTCAAAAGGAACCGCCGATTTTGATCACCCGAAAGCATATCAGAAGATGAAGGTCGAGGCATATGACCAGTTGGACGATAAAGGAGATGATTACGTGGTAGGAGATACGGAAGAAATTGAGGAAACTTCAGACGGAGAAATACCATCCGTTTCGGAATCTGTCGATAGTGAAGAACAGGAAGAATCAGATATAGGTGATAATTGGTGGGAAGAGCAAGGAAGTTCGGATTAATGGTAGGTATTGAGATGGACTGGAGGATACATTGATTAGGCGGGAGAAAGCCTTTATTATTTGATCTGGTCATCACCCTGAGGATTCCGGTAGGGATGAAACTGCTGGTCAGTAGTGACGCAACAAAACAACTACAATCACAACAATTACAACCATGACACCATACGATACCAACAACCACGGACGCATTAACTTCTTCGACTTAACAGGAGTACCCTATTCACTTGCAGAACCAGAACCTCTCAACATTTTCGCAAGTATCGATACCATACTCAACGAACCAGAAGAACCTCTTGAGTCATTTTTCTGGGACCAACCTGACTCTCCATACTCTTGGAATTTATACTGGACAGAGGCAGCCCGACATGGAGGAGGTCTTGCTATTGACAATCCGGTATTTGGAGACTCCTGGACCAAATACAAGGGTATGCACGTTGGGTGCGAAGAGTGGTATACTTGCTACTGCGAACACAACTGTGGAGGTACACACACCACCATCGGTCGAGCACTCGACGCCTTACCAACCATCTACGAAGTCAAAGAGCATTACCCAGAAGAGGTTCAGGACGAAGAACCAGTATCATTCAAAGAACTTCTCAACGAAGAGCCAAATTACGAGTGGTAGAACGTTACTACCCTCAACGACCCGTTGTGGCCGAGCCATTGTCAAAAGGATGGCTACCAAACGAAAGCATTTTTCCTCGGAAGAGGAGCCACCAACAAAGAAACAAAACCCCTCCGATGATTTTGTTTACTACGAAACGAAACACGTACACAAGATCTCCAAAACCAGGATCGGAGAACGACCCATATCCCGGTTCTTTGTGTACTACACGGACAGCGATAGAAAGATACAGCAGTTTCCGGTCCAAGCCATACTGGAATTGGGATCGACATCTTTCACCATATCGCCTCAGTGCGCAAAGGTGTTTAAGATACCGGTGGTTAAGAGAAAGAGGAACATCAATGCGAAAGATTTTAGTGGTAAGTCAGTTAGTTTACCAAATGTTTTTACTATACCCCTTGGTTTAGCTTTTGGAAATCATCACATCCACGAAACGTTTGAGGTAGTGCTGATGCACCCTGACTACGACGTTCTAATACCTGTGTGGTATCTGAAACAACATAAGGTATAGGGCACTACAAACGGTTGTTTACATTTTACGGAATGTGAACAGAAATGTTACAATCATGGACATCTTCACACAAAGTGCAAGATTACTTACGATGATCGCATTGCCACACACAAAGACGCGATCAACATCGGTGCCTTATGCTTCGCAGCAACAAGCATATTGGCAGAAAAACTACCGAAACAGTACCATAAGTGGATGCTACTGTTCGACCCTCACGAAGCTGCAAAGCTACCTCTACACGGCCCACACGATCACAAAATACACCTGAAAGTACCCGATGATCAGGTTAAAGTGGGATCCATTTATCAACTCTCTCGGGAAGAAGAAAGGTTGCTTAAAGAAAACATCGACAAAATGATAAGAGAAGGAAAAATACAACCGTCCAAGGGACAAGCTGGAGCCCCAATCCTGTTTGTGTCCAAACCAAATGGACGAGGCCTACATCTTTACGTTGACTATCGAAGACTTAACGATTTGACTATTAAAGACAAGACGGCTCTACCATTAATGGATGAATTACAAAGTCGAATGAAGGGAGCAATCTGGGTAACAAAGTTAGACATGAAGTCGGGATACCATTTGATTCGAATGGCCAAGGGATACGAGTGGTAAACGGCCTTCAGAACAAAGTTCATATCATACGAATACACGGTTATACCTTTCGGACTCACCAATGCACCAGCTACTTTTCAACGCTGGATGAACGGCATCTTACAACTGTTTTTAGGAAGACAAAACGACATCACAGTAGTCTATATTGACGATGTCCTTATCGCCACCAAAGGAACTCGCGAAGAACACCACGAATACGTTGGCAAGATACTTCAGGTCTTACAGGACAACAATCTCGTGGTGGAAATTGAAAAGTGTGAATTCGACAAACAAGAGGTCGAATTCCTTGGCTTTTTGGTCAGCGGGGAAGGACTCAAGATGACACCTAGTCGAAGCGAGGCCATCACGAAATGGCCAATACCGAAAACCCAAAAGGAAGTTCAAGTTATGATGGGTTTATGGAACTTTTATTAATGATTTATAAAAGAATTCGCCGGTATTGTTGCACC
The DNA here is from genome assembly GCA_014904905.1 of Wilcoxina mikolae CBS 423.85. NCBI lineage: Eukaryota > Fungi > Ascomycota > Pezizomycetes > Pezizales > Pyronemataceae > Wilcoxina > Wilcoxina mikolae. Next base: position 703,064 of record MU122094.1, read on the forward strand.
TATTACAGATACTCTCAAAGGCGACGGGAAAAATTTTAAGTTTGGCAATGTAGCCAAAGCAGCATACTACAAAATATGTATCCTGTTCGCAGCAGAAAATACTCCAATACTACGACATTATGATGACGTGTAATGGCAGCCTATGGCAGGGTAACCGCCCAACCGCCCAGTATATAGTCAGCTTGTGCGAGTGCCCTTGCACGCCATCGATAACCTTACCTATCGAATCTACCTCATTCTCGAATTCTCGTTTGCAACCGTATCTACCATATACTCTTAAACGAGGCCGTACACGGACGTATGCCCTTACACTGTTATCGATCTTTAGTAATTGGATACGTTTCGCTCACGGGATTTGTGAATTACCCCTTTTCGACGCGTTACCTATCATCGAAAAATCACACACGCGATCTACCCTCAACAAATTCTACGAATTGACGATAGACTACCTCGAGATATCCTACGGGTCTCATTACCCCTTTTCTTGACGCGTCGCATCGAGCTAAACGTGGAGTCGAAAGACGGAAGGAAGCCGAAGACAAAATAAGACCCAAAGACCCTATAAGGCCCAAAGACGAAGTAAGACGAGCATCTTGGTTCAGTGTTTTGAGTATCTTTATGGTGCTGAGGCTGCTCAGGTGACTCGGGCTACCACCCGAACCGGCATTCATCTCTACCCGGGCTGATGGGCAGGTGGTGATGTCTGCGAAGGAGAGTCCAAGGTCGAAGGGCATGGTCGAAGGGTAAAAGTCGGAGGGCAATCGAATGTTGAAGGACGAAGCGAAATTGATGACGGCTGATGGGATGACCGTACCTACGATCTGGATTTCAAGCGGACGCGATCACGATCATCGTTTGCACCGAAGTGCACCTTATCATTTGCACGGAAGTGCATCTGAATCGGAATATGAAGCGCACTTGACGATTACCTTCCTCCTAATTGAGCGGAAGCTCTGAAACACACTTGACGATTACCTTCCTACAATCTGAGCGGAAACTCTCAAGCTCACTTGACGATTGCCTTCCTCCGAACTGAACGGAAGCTCTGAAGCGCACCTAGGAGTGTCAGCATTGCACGGAAGTGCACTTACGGAGAAAGACTACCGAGGGTACAAGCTTTGCGAGAGCTAATCGCACTTGATTGATTACATTGTAAGTTCGATCTTCTCCTGGATGCTCACGAGTTAGGTCAATGATTTCTCCACGATGCCGATATGCGTCCGATTGATGACGAGAGCCAATGACGTTTACCGATACGAGCACCACCGAGCCTGCACTACGGAAGCTATGGACTCATGAGGTTGGATATGGACATGGAGCTTGGTGCTGCCGAGCCACTTTGGAGATATGGAGATCTGGTGGTTACAGGGGTCAATTCAACGTTTCCTTCTCTTCTCTTCTTTTTGAATCTCGGCCTGGTACAAATGGCATCAGCACGGGTTTTACCACCTACCACTGGAGGTGGATTTCCCCGTGCACCGGTTCCACCATGAGGCCGCCATGATGGTACCGATTGGTTGCGGGATTACGAGGCCGTACGAGAGCGTACGAGCTTGGATTTGTTTCTTCTTTTTCTTCTCTTCATGTATGGGTATGCAGCCCAGGAGGTCTGCAGATAAAGAGGGGGATGATGTAATGGCGGCCTATGGCAGGGTAACCGCCCAACTGCCCAGTATATAGTCAGCTGGTGCGAGTGCCCTTGCACGCCATCGATAATCTTACCTATTGAATCTACCTCATTCTCGAATTCTCGTTTGCAACCGTATCTACCATATACTCTTATACGAGGCCGTACTCGGACGTACACCCTTACATGATGACAGACCAGGTATGGTCGAAACAGATGCATCAGACTTTGCGATGGGAGTGGTCTTATCTCAAAAGTTTGATGATGGCAAAATACATCCAGTCGTATTTATATCGAAGAAGTTTTCATCAGCCGAACTTAATTACCAAATATACGACAAGGAAATGCTTGCTATCGTATATTCATTCAAGATATGGAGATGTTACCTTCACGGAGCAATGTATACAACAACAGTCTTTTCCGATCATATGAACCTCCAATACTTCAAAGAAACACAACAGCTTAATCGAAGACAAGCACGATGGGCAGAGGTATTGCAAGAATACAAATTTAAGATTGTTTATCGAAAGGGAACGGCGAATGGAAAAGCCGATCTGTTATCAAGGGGCCCGAAGTTCGTCCTAAGAGAGGGGGGTACAACTTCGGCAACCTTGTTAGGACCGGAACATTGGTTAGAAGTTGGAGCAATAGATTTGGATAACGATGATTGGGAAGAAATATCTTTGGCAGGATTTTTGGTAAATCAGTTGGTTGGATCGGTTAAGGAAAGATTTCAAAAGGAAATTGGGCAGGACGAAGAGTATCGAAAGATACCACAGATGATACAGGAAAAGAATCAGAATGTTGACGGAAGGTTTGGTATTGATAAAGATGGAATGTTGTGCTGGAAAGGAAGGTTATATATGCCCGAGGGATTTCGGAAGGAGGTTTTACACCAAGAACACGACTTACATATCGCTGAACATTTCGGTCGCGAACGTACTCTGGAACTCATCACGAGGAACTTTTACTGGCCTAAGCTTGAGGACGACGTACGGGAATACTGCAACAAGTGCGACTGATGTCAACGAACCAAAATACCACGACATGCCAAACATGGTTTACTATATCCACTCGAACTACCATCGTCACTATGGACTTATATTTCGGTTGATTTTATTACCGATTTACCGGAGTTCAATGGTAATAGGAATATTATGGTAGTAGTCGACAGGTTTACCAAAATGGCGTACTTTATCCCCACCGACAAACGGGAGTCGTCCACAGTTGCAAAGCTATTCCTTAATAACGTTTGGAAGTACCACAGAATGCCACTCGATATAGTATCAGACCGTGCCGCAGTCTTTACTGGACATTTTCTCGCCGATTTATATCAATTCCTGGGAATCAAGCGTTCTATGTCAACTGCTTTTCATCCTCAGACAGACGGACAAACCGAACGCATCAACCAGATCATTGAACACTTCTTATGCACGTACTGCAATTACGAACAATCAAACTGGAGTGAAGTGTTATCCATGGCCGAATACGCTTACAACAATTCCAAATATGTGGCAACAAAGATCACACTGTTCTACGCCAATTATGGCTACGAGGTCCGAACGAATTGGCCAACAGAGGTACAATTTCACAACCCCGGTTCAGAATTGTATGCGCACTACATGGTTGACGTTTATAAGCGATTAGAAGAACAGCTCGAAGTTTCTAAAGATAGGATGAGCAAATACTACGATCGAAAGCGACATTCACCTCCTCAGTACAAGGTCGGAGATTTGGTTATGCTCGATGGACGCAAGATACGAACTAAGCGACGATGTCATAAGCTCGACGACATGATGTACGGACCATTCATGATATCCAAGGTCGGAGTTAATAAGAGATGGTGCAAACTTGAGCTCCGTACAACGTGCAAAATACACCCAGCGTTCCACGTGGCTCTTTTAGAACCGTACCGAGGCGATCCCTCAGAGAGGGAGGTACCACCAATTGAGACCGACGATGGTGGATGGACACTAGAATCGATTGTCGCCAGCAGACCTACCGACAACAATCACCGAAAGCATGTCTTTCTAGTCAAATGGATAGGATACTCACACGACGAGAATACTTGGGAATCGTTCAAATATCTTACCGATATCACACCAAATCTTATTACCGAATACTATGAGAAAAACCCAGCGATAGAAAAAGATAAACGATGGAAACCAATACCAAAATCAAAGGCACGAAAGAGACGGAAGTTATGAATTTCATATGTTAAACTCATACCGCCCTGAGTTAGGCGGAGGTTATTATTATGTTATAAGAATATTTATTTTTTTATTTTGATACGCATAATTATTATGATGCACTGTCTGAGTGGTATCTATTGTTTGAACACTTTTTATGATGGAGATTCTGTTGAGGTCACCAGAGCTAGAGAGGGAGGTATTGTTAGGGGTTTTTCCCTTAGCAGGTGCATGAGGTACGAATGATGTCCATGGCAATCTGCGTTCAGCCACCTGTCACAACGGTTGGTTGATGTCACACCCGCAGTTATCCCATCCTTTGAGCCACGAAGTGCTATACGACATACGAGTCTATCCAATACCAAGCCCTGGCAAAGCGGAATGATTAACCGGGGCATGGGCAATACACCTTCTCGATCGGACAGCGATAGTCATGACACTTAGCTGGCGAAGACATCAGTCTCGAACACTTGGGGTGGTATGCTTCTATACACCTAGGCCCTCGATAGTTAGAGACGTCATGAGTTGTCAACGCACTGTCACGCCATTGCGGGAACCCTCGGGTCAACCGTGCATGATAGTTTCGACCAGAACTACTTCATCTTATCAGCAATATGGGAGAGCCGGCTAGAGCGGGGTACGTCTCTATACTCTCTGGCAGGCACACATCAGAGTTCGAGAAGTGGGACTTTACTATGGAGATAACTATACAGTCTAGGGACTCCATATGTTAACTGCGCCCCGGTAGTTAAATCTACCTGTTGAGAACTTGTGTGTGGGTCGACTTCCCGAGTAACGGCAGATCGTAGGTGGTCTGGTCCGACATAAGCTGCAGCCCTGCAATGGGAGTAAAAGCCAGCGAGATGGGAGGTGCGATACGTGGCATAGCAGTGGCTGGTCGCCGATGTAAGTCTATGAGGGTAAACATATCCCTGCAACCCACTATCCGATTAACATTTAGTCGAAAGATCTAATAGGAAATGATGGTTCGATGAACGCGTCAGCGGTCGTTGCCGAAACCTATTTTCTGCGTAAGTATACAGACCAGAAGAAAAGCAAACGGGCTTGGTTGCTACGTGGCAAAACCTGGCGGCATGAGGATAACCTGTGGGATACCTCGCACTTTAGAGAGTGCCGAACGTCAAATGGAAAAGAAGCGTAATCTACCCAGATCGAGTAACCAGCCTAACGATCGGAGGCCATAGCTATCTTAGTACAAACGCCGAAGTCATAGAGAGTATACGAGTAACTCGCTCTATAAAAGAACCTCCTTTGCACCCGCAAAGTAAAACATCAAGCTCTAGCAGCAATCCACAGTCAGAACACACCAGCGGACAAGACACTAAAATATTATTGTTGTTTTTCTACTTCAAGAATATTTATTTCTACAAACATACTTTATGAATTTCTGAGACCTTGACTCTATTGTTCTCTACGCTCACGCACTCTACGAACGAGCTATTACTCCAAGCGACTTTCGTATTGCAAGTATCTTTATCCACACGTACGACATTGAGTACAAATATTTTCATTGGTTCTACACCCGTGCACTCCCCTCTGAGTATCATAACCTCCCTATCAAAGACTACGAGGTACAGTCTGACTACGACGACTCCGAGGATTATCTTCAGGATACATACGACTTCTAAGGAGTAGGCGGCCATACTTTGTCACTAAGTATCCCCATAACACGTGTATAGCCAGTACAGCACGATCGGGTCCAGCCAGTCCAGATCCAGCCAATCTCAATCGTCTCCTGCCAGCTGAGCCAATCATTTGCACTCAGCCTGTATCGATCTTCTCCACCTGTGCACTAGCTCCATGTACTGCATCGGAAAAAAAATCAAGTCGCACTCCGGACGCCGGAATGTTTAGTGCGCATCAGATGCTTCAGATGAAACGTTTTGAGCCTCATCGTAGACTCACACTGCACGTGCGTATACACAATCCCTGGCATTGCGCTTGTACCTCCTGATGCAGCATTCCTTACTGTCACAGCTATACAGTGCACATAATTCTTACTGTTGCAGCCATATAGTGTGCACACATTTCCCGGTCACAGTCTTGATTTACCAGAGCCGTCAATTGATTACTTAAAGTCACACACCTAATTCACAAATTTATTGCTAACTATATACAAATAATCATTTTAGATCTTGGATGCACTTGAGACAGCACATGGAGCTAGTGCATGGGTGGAGAAGATCGATACAGGCTAGGTGCATACTTTTGGCTCAGCTGGCGAGAGACGATTGAAATTGGTTGGCTCTGGACTGGCTGGATGCGATCGAGCCATACTGGCTACATGCGATCGAGCCGTGCTGGCTCTCGGCTGGTTGTATGCGACAAGCAGATCCGGATGGAAGCATTAGCATTTGGGTCAGGTGCACTTGGAGGTCGAGCTGAGCTGACTATCGACTGACTAGATGTGATTGAGCCGTGCTGGCTCACCGCTGGCGGGAGATGATTGAGCCGGGCTGGCTGTATGTGATCGAGCTGTGCTGGCTATACGCAATCGAGCTGTGCTGGCTACACGCAATGGAGCCGTTCTGGCTACACGCAATTGAGCCGTGCTGGCTACACGTGATCGAGCCGTGCTGGCTACACGCGATCAAGCCATACTGGCTGCACGCGATCGAGCCGTACTGGCTACACGCGATCGAGCCGTACTGGGTCTCGGCTGGCTGTATGCGCCGAGCAGATCTGTACGGAAACATTAGCATTTTGATCAGGTGCGCTTGGAGGTCGAGCTGGGCTGGCTGTCGACTGACTAGATACGATCGAGCCGTACTGGCTCACGGCTGGCTGGAGATGATCGAGCTGGGCTGACTCGAAGCGATAGAGTCGGGCTGACTTTCCGCTGGCTGGAGATGATCGATAACGACCGGCTGGTTATCTCGGTTAAAATTGTCTGTACATCTGTTAGCATTGCAAATAATGAGAGAGACTGTAAGAGAGAGAGAGAGAAGTATCATACAGTTGAACTTAGAACTTAGAACTGAGAACTTAGAACTTAGAACTTAGAGTGCAAATATGGTTGAAAGTAAGGCGGGAAAAGGGTCAGACTATATATGAAGGGCGCTTACCTGGCCTCAGCTCCCAAGTGCACTTACAAGGCCAAGTACACTTAAGAGGCCAAGTGCACTTGCGAGGCCAAGTACACTTACGAGGCCAAGTGCGACTTACGAGGTCAAGTGCACTCACGAGCCAATTGTACCTGGCACCGCCATTACACTGAGTCTCAGCTGGCTGGATAGAATCGAGCTGGCCTGGCTCTCTGCTGGCGGGCAATGATCGAGCCGGCCTGGCTCTCTGCTGGCGAGAGGTGATCGAGCAGGGTTGGATCTCTGCTGGCAGGAGATAATGTTGGCTCTCCGCTGGATGATTCAGCTTGACTGAGGGCTAGTGAACGTGATGGGGTGGGATGAATGAGCCAAGCCGGGCATATGCTAAGGCTGAATCGAGTAGCCAGGCGTACGCTAAGGCTGCTAGCATCCGTCCGAGCTGGGCTGACTCTCGGCTGACTCGACGCGATTGAGCAGGGCTGGCTCTCTGCTGGCGGGAAATAATCGAGTTGGGCTGGCTCTCGTCTGGCTGGATGCAATCGAGTCGGCCTGGCTCTCTGCTGGTGGGAGATGATCGAGCTGGACTGGCTCTCGGCTGGCTGAACGTGATTGAGCTGGACTGGCTAATGGCTGGATGGTCACCTTGCAATTGTACTGGCCAGATGATGAATACGGTATATTAAGTGTCCCAAGACGCTGTGCAGAGTGATATGTGACTGTGTGAAAACCTAGCACCAGGTATTGTTTTTGCAGTACCTCACATCGTATCATCGCAGACTTACATGTTACCCTGCCCACCGACGTTTCAGGCGCTTCTGGCATACCACCGACGTCCAGGCGTGACTAATACGCTTGGGTGCAGGGATTCTTTCCTGATGTACCCCAAGTGCATCTAAGATCTACAATGATTATTTGTATATAGTTAGCAATAAATTTGTGAATCAAGTTTGTGACTTTAAGTAATCAATTGATGCCTCTAGTATATAAAGGCTGTGATCGGGAAAGATGTACATACTGCGTGGCTGTGTCAGTAAGAATTATGTACACTGTATAGCTGCGACAGTAACGAATGCTGCGTCACGAGGACGGAACACAACCTCAGGGGTTGTATATACGTACGTGCAGTGTCACTCTACGACAAGGCTCAAGAGATTTCGATTGAAGCGTTTGCTACATCCTAGGCCCATGTACGGCCTGAACATGACATGGTTTTGTTTCCCAATGTAATCGGAATATAAAAGCGTATAAGCATCAAGAACCTTTGACCGCTTCAGGGTAGAAAGATAGCTTGAACAGAAGTGTTTCTTTGCTAACAATATAATGTAACACTGGAAGTATCACCTCAGGTTTACCAGTACAAGAAGTATCACTACTGCTTTCAGGAGTTGCTTGCGATGGAAGTTATGAAGATTCGCTCAGCATATGAAAGTCACTAAAAGATAAGATTCAAGACAAAGATGATTGGCTTCTCAATGCATATATTGTTAAGGCTTATTCTCCTTGTCAAGAAGCTTGCCTTTCGACCCTCAGAGATTCTAGAAGTCTTTATACCTCTATCCTCTAACTCTCACAATTACTTCTATCTATATTACACCTCACAAGCTATATATCACCAAAGACCATCGGAGCGGGGTCACCTACGATCACTCGATGATAGCCACATCGGAATAGTACAGGCACCATCTCTGGACGTCATCGAAACTACACAGAATATTACTTGCACCCAATGAAATCAGATGAGCTGTTATGCAGTCAACCACACCACTGATAAGAAGTTAGAAGTGGTTATTGGGACGATGCCTTGCCAGCTCATGCCATCGATAGTGCAAAGTCAGCTGAGAGGCTATAGATACAAAAGCACCTGCATTTGCAGCGTAGCAAACAAAGCTTCTATATCCCTCATGATCGAAAGGATACTATTCATCTGGAAGCAAAGAGATTGAAAGGATGTGATAGGTCCGGACCACATAAGTCCGAAGGACTGATGTCAGGAGGGGTTCTATTCGTCTGAGTTAGAAATCTGAGCAGAGAGAAGTGGAAGGTCAGAAAGAGTGTTGAAGGAAAGTAAGGGCATTGGTGTGAAGGGAAGGATAGGTAGAGGAGCTCATGAGAAAAGCATAGATAGAAGTAGTTGTTAGAGCGAGAGGATAGAGGTATAAAGACCTCTAGAATCTTCAAGGGTAGAAGGGCAAGCTTCTTGACGAGAAGAACAAGCCTTAACAATATACGTATTGGAAAGCCAAACATCTTTGTCTTGAATCTTCTTAGTAACTTTCACATCCTGAGCGAAACTTCATAACTTCCATCGCAAGCAAGTTCTGAAAGCAGTAAGGATACTACTTGTACTGGTAAACCTGAAAGTGATGCTTCCGGTATTACATTATATTGTTAGCAAAGAAACACTTCTGTTGAAGCTATCTTTCTACTCTCCAAGCAGTCAAAGGTTCTTGACGCTGATGTACTTTTACATTCCAGATATTGGCTGCCACATCTCACAGGGAGAGTGCTGGTATCACGAACCAGACTTTGATCTTATTACCAGCTGGAAAAAGACCTCTCTCCCTAAGGGAAGCTATCACTGTGAACTGGTGCGTGAAGAAGACTACGTCCAGCTAGTATTGGCAGTTACCATTAATCGATCGAAAACCGAAGCATTGTTCCCCGTACATCTCCCAAAGCAGCAATCCCTCGCATACCTTAAGATAGTCATCTTGCTAGCCATGATCGGAACCATTGACCTCCCAGACCTGTGAATGCCCCATTCACCAGACTACGAACCTTCATTACAGTTTCAACAGGAGGCTGGTGCTAGGTTCCTTGTTGATTCGGATCTCGACTTATCTCCCTACTTCGGAACTTGGAACTTCTATAGCAGGATCGTTCGAGGTCAGGTTTGGGGCATACTCTGAGCAATGACTGACGCTGGATCTGATACGATGATAGGGGAGGCAGTATCATTGGTACAAAGGGAAAGTGTGTTGGTAGTGGCAGGCGATAAGGGAAAAGAAGTGGTTCGTTATGAATCCATTGTGCGGAATGATATTCCTGAATGGGTAGTCTCTTTGATAAACAGCATTGAAGCAGAATTTAATCGAATGGATGCTTTGATTACTCAGACTCAATGAAGCAACATCAAGATCAGAGAGGCACTACCTGAGTTGTTCAGAGCGTACGACGCCCTCGTGTTTAGGCAATACGAAATCTACGATGCTGTGGCTTCAGGAGTCGATAATCTACAAAAAGCACAACTAGAATATTACTCAGACATCATTGCCCAATCCCAGATATTCGCAGCCAATGTCAGTGCTGCAATTGCCATTGCGAAGGCACAGTCTTCCGAAGTCTATGAGGAACTACGTCTGGCCCTTGGGAAACAGATACATGCCTTATCTGTAGCGTGGACCTCTATTTCTGGCATATTGGAAAAGAGAGAAAGAGTCCAGGAATATCTTGCTCTCCAAGTACATACACAATCAGAAGAACTTACCAGTGTCAAGCGGAAGGCCAACGAGGAGGCCAAGAGGGTCACAGAACTCAAGAAGAAGGCTGACACTGAGAAGAAGCAGAGGGAAAGTGATATAAGGAAGACTCGAAAGGACATGGAGAAAAGATTCAGGGAATTCACTAGGACCCTTATGACTAGGCTATCGGACGAAACCACCAAGAAATCTATCAAATTCCTAGCAATATCGGTCCTTGGACATCAAGAAGGAGATATCAAACCAAGTGACAAAGGGTTCCACCTTTGCTACTGTATAAGAACAAAAGGAGAAGGTTATTAGGTTAAAGAAGCCATCACTCCAGACCCTAAGGGAGCCCCACTACCACAAGGAGGTTCTGATTCGGAATCCGGCCTTTCTGGCTCTGAAGATGAAGAAGGAGGCAGAGATGGTGGTGAAGGTGGTGGAAGTGGAGGAAGTGGTGGAGGAGGAGGAGGAGGGAGAGGCGGAGGTGGAGGTGGAGGAGGAGGGGACGGAAGCGGAGGAAGCAATGCAGGAAGTTTACATACAAGTCAAATACCCCTACCTCCTTCTGGCAGTATACATTATAGTACGCCACTTCCCAACCCTCGCCTACCAGCCAGATCCTCCAAGAAAGGCAAGATGAAAATGCCTCCAGTCTTGAAAGGGGATAAGAAGGATCTCAAGGAAATCTATCGAAGGTGAATTCAATCAGTGGAGCATTACCTACAGTACTTGCGCGATGAATTCCATGATGATATAGACAAGATCATATGGGTTGGAGGCCTCTTGGAAGACAAGGCTCTAGCCTGGTATGATAACTGCGAAGAAGACATGAAGAAGTTCTTCCAGATTGATAACTGGAAGTCTTTCACCAGTACGATGGAAGAAAGATTCGTCGATAAGTAAGAGGAAGAAAAGTCCCTGCAAAAGATGAATGATCTGAAGTATACGGGAGATATTGAGGACTACCTGACGAAGATAGAAACCCTCAACTTTCGAGTATGTATCAGCGGAACCTCTTACATCCATTGCCTTAAACAAGGAATGAATGAGCAAATTCTGGATCGAATGTCAACTGCAGAGGTACCACCCAAAGATGACACAGCCTTCATCGAATTAATGAGGCGGGTGGGTATATCATATGAAGATCGGTTGGCAGAGAAGAATAGGTCTCATCAGAATCGTGACAACTCCCAAGGCAAGAAGGGAAAGAAGTGGAAGAGAGATGAGAACAAAGGGGCAAGATAAGAACCAAGAAAAGAAGCCAGAGAAGGACAAAGGTTCTGACCCCAAGAAACCTCGAACAGAGAAGAAGGAACCAAAGCCTATTCAGTCTGATAAGGCTGAAGCCCTTGAGGGTATTCCTGAAAGTTTGCTAGAAGCAAGAGCCAAACGCAATGAATGCAAGCGTTGTGGTTCTTCTGAACATGATCGATAGTTCTTCTGCAAAAATCCCATCAAGGCTTCGTCTAGCAAAAAGAACAAGAAGCCCAAGGATAAGGAGGAAGCTCCAAACCAGGAGGCTACAGTCTCCAGTTCGAAGGTCAGGCCAAGAAACTTGGCTGATAGGTTCACAACATCTGCAACTCACGCACCCTCGAAGAGATTCTATGAGGTAGATTCTGATGGTATGGAAATTGCCGATTGAGAGATGCTGGGTTTCTTATGTCTTTTCTTAGGTTTAGGATTGCGATCTTTCCTTTCGGATATAGGCACCCACAGACTGTTATATCTTGAGTTTAGTTATAATGAAAAAAGATTTCTTTCTATATAAAAGGGTACCTGAGGATGAGTTCAGTACTCGAAATATGCTGGTCATATAGTACCCAAGTGCAAACATATGACTACCACATTATCAAAATAATCATACAGATACCTCTACGCTTATAAAATACTACTAGAACCATAACCTGTTGTGGCTGGAACTGTGTCGAAAGGCAGTTCATCATAGTTTCTACACGAAAAGACAGAAAGCGCAAGGCTTCGGCCGAAGCACCTCAACCTCAACTCAAGAAAACGAACCAGTTACCTCCACAACCAAAGACTGGTTCAAGACCCAGAATACGCATGTTTGCATCATTCAAGGACAAACAGAATGTCCTGGTTAGGGTCCTTTTGGATACAGGGTGTGATACACCTATGATGTCAAAACAGTGGGCCGAAGCTAATGGTGTTCCATTGGTTACTCGAACAGAACCAAAGTCAGTTGAGAACTTCAATGGCGAGATTGTAGAAGGAGCTGGATGGCGGTATTCCTTTCCAGTTACGCTTCGGTACGAAAACCATTATACCAAAGAAACCTTCGAAATCGGACCTATGGAATCAGCAACTGATATCATGTTACCTTACTGGTGGATCGTCAAGCATGGAGTACTTAGAGGAATCACTGAAGAAGGTGATAAGCTCCAATTCACATCGAAGTATTGCCATCAGCATTGTACAAAGGCAGCAGTCAGCTCCTTCTCGATTGAATATGACGATGGCATCTTCAGGTTTGATACTGATTCACGATGGATCGGAATAATTGGATCAATGCATATCAATGCAGCAGGTGAAATAGAGATCGATTGGGTTGAGCGAATTCCATGGCAGTATCGAGACTTTCAGTCAGTTTATAATGGGGAAACTGCCAACGCTCTATCACCACATCGATCATTTGACCATGCAATAGACCTAAAAGATGGGGAGCAGCCTCCATGGCGTCCCATATATGCTCTTTCTGAAAAGGAACTTTAGGTCCTTAAGGAGTATCTAAAGGAAATGCTCGTTTCTGACAAGATTCGTCCAAGCAAGTCACCAGCTGGAGCACCAATACTCTTCGTCCCAAAACCTCATAGAAGGAGTTCAAGGTTGTGTGTGGATTACAGAGGACTCAATCGTGTCACGATTATGAATCGGTATCCTTTGCCACTTATGAATGAACTTAGGGATAGAGTTACTGGCTTGAAGCTTTTTACAAAGATTGATCTGAAGGCTGATTATAATCTCATTCGAATAAAGCCTGGTGACGAATGGAAAACAACATTTCGTACGAGATATGGACACTATGTATACTTGGTTATGCCCTTTGGATTGGCAAATGTGTGTAATGGCGGTACCAGATGCACTTGGCTGCCGAGGCCGGGTAACCGCCCTTCATATACAATCCCCTTGTGAAGTGCTTTTGGCACCCTAGCGATTATCTTACCTAAATACTACTCTATTATATTCTCGAATCCACGTTTGCAATCGTATCTACCCTTATACTCTCATACGAGGCCGTACGTGGACGTACGTCCTTACACTATAATCGCTTTTCAGTCACCAGATACGTTTCGCTCATGGGATTTTGTGATTTCTTTACTTTTTCAACACGTCGCAACACACCGTAACCTCCGTGTCTGAGAACTATCGCTAGATTGTCAATACAAGATAAGTAATCATCCAATTGAGTTGATTGACGATAATAGGGACGATTCCGACATGATTTAGATGTCAATCGGTCTCGAACAGACGCGTCACCTGCCATGCTCCTGAGAACTTGAAAACTCTCTTCTCGATCTACAATGAGTATCATCACTAGAACGATGAATCAGGATATGTATACCCTTCAATCGAGTCAATTGACTACTGCAGAGACCATTCCAAGGCGATTCGGAGGTCAATCGATTTGAGAGTCGCATCACCGACCGCGATCGTTATACGTTCACACACATACTCTCACGACCTATAAGTGTTGAAGCTTTATAAGTACACCTGAAATAAGTTAATTGACTATAGCAGAGATGATTCGGGGGTCAATTGATCCCGAGAAACGGGTCACCGACAATGATGGTCAACGCCGAGAAGATCTTGAAAACACGTTTAACGAGATCCATCGCATACGAACGGAATTTCGAGACGAATCGAAAGCCAATCGGGTATGAAGTTCTAGCGAAGCTTTCATTGGCATCCCTTAATGTGTCGATTAATTGGTTCTTCGATACCTCTTTTCAAACGTGTCACTACTACTCGGAACCCATAGAGATTATCATCGCTAGGGTGATATATTGATTAGAGACAAGTATTCCGTCTATTGGAGTTGATTGACGTGAGCAGAGCCAATTCCGAGACGATTCGGAGGTGAATCAACCCTGATACACTCGTGAACGGCCATTATGGCCACCCCCGAGAAGTCCTTGAAACATGTTCGACGAGATCAATCGCACACGTACGAACGATCGATGGCAACCTATCGAGCAGCTCGAAGTGCTAGCGAAGCCTTCATCGACAAAAACCCTTATACGCGTCGATTCATCGTCACCGACGATAAACGCGTTCGATCAAGTGCACTTGATGATTACCTTCCTCCGATCTGAGCGGAAGCTCTGAAGCGCACTTGATGATTATGTTCGTACGATCTGAGCGGAAGTTCCGAAGTGCACCTACGAGCGTCAGCATTGCACAGACAAAGTACACTTACGGAGAAAGACTACCGATGGGCAGAGTTCAAGACTTTGATAGTGGAGCTGCAATTGCAGATCATGAAGCAGCTCAGAGTGGGAAGTTTAACCCCCGAATATTCTAAAGTGTCCAGCAGGTCAAAGCCGCCGATACTCCATTGTGCGACTTTACGAAACGCGAACAAAATCCCACCTCTAGTCATCGTATCCCCTAGCGGGAATGGATGCACATCAATGTCGTCGTATCCCCTAGCGGGAATGGACGCATCCTCTCCTCCATATCGCTGATCAGGATTGGGCAAATGGTTATCCTTTTGTATATAGGAGAATATGATAGCCCTTCGGTTGACGAACCGGAGATGCTGGTCGTGCCTATGGCATACGACATGCTGAGGTCGACTGGACATCCGGTCGACTTCTAGCCCTGCGGACCCCTAGCGGAGAAAACAGGTTAAAGACCGCGGACTCAAATGAGTCCGTGGGATCGGCGGCCACCCAGGTGACGTCGTAGACTCCACAGGCGGAGGGCGGGGTTCCAGACATACATCTGCTTGGAGCCACTGCATTCGGGAGTCTCATAGCTAGCGACGAGATTCTCGAGGCATTCGTCAGATGACTTGGCGATTGCACAGGGTTGCTGGGAGCTCCATGGAAGGCACCACACATGTGGGAGAAGCCCCTGGAGCTGGATGCGCGAGCAGGAGCAGCAGCGGTAGTTGCAGCAGAAGAGTTACTTTGCTGGTACTTGAATGACTGCTACCGGCTCGCCGAGTCAAGAAGGGAGTTCGCCGGCTGCTGTGCCTTGGTTCCATTGTGGACGGCCGTTAGACTCGTGGCTTCTGGTTTCCGCGACACTTCCGCTTCAATCTCAAGATTAAGAGCACAACAGCTAACGAGTATAGATGAAGCTTCAGCGCCTGAAATGGTGCCTACAGACGACGGCGGCTATGCCATATCCCCGCCAAGTATCAGGAATTCGTGAAGGTCTTTAGTCAAGGCAGAGACGCTGCCACCGCACCGGTCAATTGACCATGCGATCGACCACGGGCACAAGCTGCCATATGGACGCATCTATAACCTGTCGGAGGTTGAGTCAAGAACTCTAAAGGCCTACATCGAGACAAACCATAACCTGTCGGAGGCCTACATTCAGACAAACCTGGCCAATGGTGTCATCCAGCGATCATCATCACCGGCACCAGCGCCGATATTTTTGCAAAGAAGGACCCCGACTTGAAACTCTGAAGTTGACTACCGAGCTCTCAACGCGAGTACAATCAAGAATCGGCGGATGGCACTTTTTGAGCTACAGGAGAACGGAATGCAGATCTCTCGAGTGCCGAGTGCAATCGTGCACTCTTAGGACGAATAACAAGTCTTCTTGCCGATATGGCGATATAAGGTTATGTGTTAAGTCTATCCTTTCTCTAAGAAACACTTACTTTATAAGAGATTCTGCGAGACTTGCAATTGAATGCAGATACAGAAGCACGAAGCCCCAATGGCAATCGAAACCGCCCTTTAACGAGAAAATCGATGAGAATCCACACCGCATTTAGTCGTCGACGGAGCACCTCAAAAAGAGGGGAATGACCGTTTCGGAATCCGAGAAACCGCTACTACGACGAAATCCGCACCAGAAGTGCTAGAACGATAACCCATCATCCTGCAGACGTCAAGTGCACCTGGCCTTGTAAGTGCACTTGGCCTCGTAAGTGCACTTGGCCTTGTAAGTGCACTTGGCCTCGTAAGTATACTTGGCTCGCAAGCGCACTTAGCCTCGCGTACGACTTCACTATGGAGCCCCTAGAAGGCACAAAAACACCGCCGACAGCCCGATTATGAGATCAGCTACGAGAAGCCTGTCGGATGGCTCTTGGCGACCCTGACAGTTGGACCCTACGATGACCTCCTACCGGTGATTAAGAAGGCCCAGGCTACTGACCCATTGGCGGTCGACGTCTCGGGTAAGCTAGTCGATAACCCAATGGACACAGCCGAAGCCATGGCCGAAGCCACAGCCGAAGCCGAAGATGAAAGCCAATGGAGTGTCGTCGCTGGAGCTCCGACCTACGAGGGGAGTATATATGTCCCTGCGGACGATACTCTCCGCGGTAAAGTGATAAGTTTCTTTCATAACCCCGAGTCCGATCACTTTGGAGCTCTGAAAACTGCTCAGTTAGTCTCTAGGGATTTCTATTGGCCTACGATAGACGCGTACATAAGGAAGTTTAGCAGCTGCTGCGAGTCAATGGTTACGCTACTGGTCTTCACCACCGAATGCATCGAATGCACAATTAGCTGCAACCAACGATATCAATGGAGTCAACCGCACCCAGTGCTAGCGGCAGAGAGCCAGCCAAATCAGCAGTCGAGATGTCAAGCTGCGTGGAATGCGAACCGACTGCAATCCTTATTGGTTATATATCAACAAACGAATATGCTCTGCAATTGGCCTTAACTAAATGAAGGCACGATGATAATCGAATGACGTCGCCGCCGATAGTGGTGATTAACCGTATCAGGCTAGATCTTAGGGTGTGCGCCCTACAGCTAGGCTCGGAAGGGCATGGCGTGTGCAAACCCACTACTTTCGTGGATTAGGAAGTCGAAGGCATGGCAATCGGAGAATGGATGCCTTGATGCACCTTAGCGAAAGCATACTTGGTTACTTTGTGAGTACGACCTTATGGTACACTTACGAGTTAGATACCGCAACTCGAATGAGCATGTACGAATGTATATCGACATATGATGACTGCAATCGAGGGGCCAACGAGGCCGACACAAGTCAACTGATCCGAAGCAGAATGGCAACGAAAAGGTCAACTTGGAGCCAATCGACGAGACGCATATGATCAGGCTACCACCGATGTGGTCTACTGTGTGCTTGGATATACGAAAGCCCAGAGACATGGAATTGGAGGAATCATACGAATCCGAACGCTCTCAAGAGCAGCAGCTATGACCAAGATAAGTACATCATGCATTTATGCAAGTTGACTGCTGCAGAGATGGGATACCGGCCGCGATGGCCTTACCCCTCAGATAACGTTCACGAACATGTTCAAAGAAAGAAATCGTATACGAATGATCGATCGATTAGTCGGAAGTCGAGGTCAGCAGGTTTCAGTGCCGGGGAATAAAGCCGTGTTTAACCTACGCTGCAATGATGACTTCGTCTGGCATATCACGTGTCAACTTTGATATATCGATGCCGAATGGCGCTCGCAAGTCGGCCAATGGTATTTACCGATTCGAGCACCACCGAGCTACCACTATGGGGATCAATTGCTTGGATTCGGAGAAAGTGGAAGTCCACTTGGATATTCGGAACCATGGACTTGCAAGCCTGCTGGAGCGGCTTCGATTGGAAGGAGTGGGCTTGGAACGAGGCCTGCTGCTGGACCGGCTTCAACTCGGAGGTGGACTTGGAGGATTCAGGGTCAATTGGACGTTTCCTTCTCTTCTCTTCTTCTCTTCGTTTCTTATGGATCTCGGCCCGGTATAAATGGCATTGGCACGGGTTTTACCACCTACCACTGGAGGTGAATTTCTCCGTGCACCGAATCCGCCATGAGGCTGCCGTGATGGCACCGATCGGTCATGGGACTTATGCAGACATACGAAGGTGTACGCCCCTTATATTGTCTTTCTTCATGTATATATATGTGTATCGTAGCCCAGGAGGTCTGCTGGTAAAGAGGGGGATGATGTAATGGCGGTGCCAGGTGCACTTGGCTGCCGTGGCCAGATAACTGCCCTTCATATATAATCACTTCACGAAGTGCTTTTGGCATGCAAGCGATTATCTTACCTAAATACTACTCTATTATATTCTCGAATCCACGTTTGCAATCGTATCTACCCTTATACTCTCATACGAAGCT
This sequence comes from Wilcoxina mikolae CBS 423.85, assembly GCA_014904905.1. Taxonomy (NCBI): domain Eukaryota; kingdom Fungi; phylum Ascomycota; class Pezizomycetes; order Pezizales; family Pyronemataceae; genus Wilcoxina; species Wilcoxina mikolae. The sequence continues at coordinate 721,720 of MU122094.1, forward strand.
GTATGAGGATGTACGTCCTTACAATATGCCAGCCTCATTCCAAGATATGATGAACGAGATCCTGAGAGATCTAATCGATCATGGAGTGGTGGTTTATAGAGATTATATCCTCATCTATACCAAAGATGAAGAAGAGCATGTACAATTGACAAGAGAAGTCCTTCATAGATTACAGGAAAACAACTTGGCAATAGCACCAGATAAGTGCGAATGGCACCAGAAACAAGTTGAATTCCTTGGTTATATCATATCAGGAGAAGGTGTCAGCATGGCAGAGGACAAGGTTGATACTATCCTGAAATGGAAAATGCCAGACTCAGTCAAGGACGTTCAGTCATTCTTAGGATTTGCCAATTTTTATCGACGCTTCTTTAAGGACTTTTCGAGAATCTGCAGACTATTGACAGACCTTACCTAACAAACTGGTGAGCGGTTCGATTGGAAGGCAAACCCACGCTGTCAACAGGTTTCAATCTGTTAAAGAAGTGTTTTACTGAGACACCAATTCTTCGTCACTTCGAGCCTGAACATCCTGTGGTTATTGAGACTGATACCAGTGACTTCACTATTGGCGCTGTCCTTTTCCAAGTGATTGATGGACGATTACACCCTGTGGCCTACCACTCTCAAAAGATGGATAAGGCAGAGATTAACTATGAGATCCACAATAAGGAGATGCTAGCAATAGTATCTGCCTTTAAGGAGTGGAGACGTTATCTCGAAGGTGCAGCCCACCAAATCAGTGTGTTTACCCATCACAAGAATCTTGAGTACTTCACAACTACCAAGATATTGAATCGAAGACAAGCCCGATGGGTACAGGAAGTAGCTGGTTATGATTTCAAGATATTCTACTGACCAGGCAGCGCAACTGGGAAACCAGATGCATTATCTAGGCGTTCGGAGTACCGCCCTAAAATTTGGGGAGGTAGTATCGAAGAAAATGAAAATCAATCAATACACCGTGTTTTAAGACCTGATCAGTTGGTAACATCTGAAGGGGAAAAAGTGCAGGTGACAGCAGCGAAGCTACGAAGCGAACAGATCATGATTTCTTCTGCTAAGTTGAGATCAATCTCAGTAGCCAAGTTCAATTCTTGGTTATTAGAAGCAGTGGTAAGCACTGCAAATAACGATGCTGCATGGCAGGAAGAATACGTTAGAGCAATAGAAGGAAGCCCAAGCCCTGACATCTCTTTCGAAAACAAAGCCCTTTATTATAATGGCAGTCTGTGGATCCCAGACGATCTACAGTTACGGAAACAAATACTCGAAGCAGAGTATGATTCGAAGGTCGCAGGACATATGGGACAAGACAAGACAATTGAACTGGTTCGAAGGAACTTCTTTTGGCCAGAGATGGAGAAATTCATCGAAGACTACGTCTGCTCATGCCCTGAATGCCAGAAGAACAAAGCAGCTCGCCACGCTCGATATGGACTTCTACAACCTCTCGAATTAGCGTACTGTCCATGGGATTCAATCTCTATGGATTTCATCATCGATCTACCTATATCTGATGGTTGTTCATCGGTCTGGGTTATCGTTGACAGAATCACAAAGATGGCACACATAATATCACTGAATGATGGCCAGAAGAAAGCCACAGATCTGGTTAAGATCTTCCTGAAAGAAGTGTAGAGATTTCATGGTCTGCCATCGAACATTGTATCAGACAGAGATTCCAGGTTTACATCTGCATTTTGGTCTTCCTTGGTCGAAGGTCTCGATGTTCAATTGAAAATGTCTTCGCCATTTCATCCACAAACTGATAGTCAAATAGAAATAGTAAACCAGACGCTAGAATGCTACCTGAGGAAATACTGCAACTACGAACAGGATAACTGGTCTGAGATGTTGCCAATAGCAGAGTATGCCTACAACAACTTACTCACCACCGTGACTGGCATGTCACCCTTCTTTGCGAATTATGGGTTCGATCCCAGAACGAATTGGCCCGTTGAAGCAGAGGCAAAGAATCCGACATCAAGGAACTATGTTCATTGGATGTCAAGTGTGCATGACCGGTGTCGAAAAAGTTTAGAGAAGGCACAAGAGACAATGGGGAGGTACCATGATAAGCATGCTAAGGAACCTCCGAAGTATTCGGTTGGTGATCTAGTAATGCTAAATGGAAAGAACCTAAAGACCAGACGCCCATCTAGAAAGCTAGATGCGAAGCTACATGGTCCTTTCAAGGTGCTAAAAGTACTCTCACCCACTGCATTAAAACTTGAATTGCCTAAGCGCTGGCGAATCCATAATGCTTTCTATGTCCCTCTCATTGAACCCTATCGAACAGCCACTGTTCCCATCAGATCTGCAACAGAACTCGCCACCAGCGAAGGAAACGAATTGGGCTATGATGTACAAGCCTATGAATACGAAACAGGCTATGAGGTTGAAGAGATCATCGGCAGCCAGTATAGCAAGGAAAGAAAGAAGGTGCTATACCTTTTTAAAGGGAAAGGGTATCCAGACGAAGCAGATTGGACTGAGGAACCTTATGAGAACTTCAATGACAAGGGGTTGTTGAAGGATTATCATAAGCGGAATCCCCAGGCAGCTAAGGACAAGAGGTTGTACTAGTACCTTTTCTCCACGAAGGGTTTTTAATGGCTAGCAAAACACCTAGGAAAAGGAATTGGTTTTTGGGCACAAGGGGTCATATTTTTACCAAGAAGGAAAGGAGAAACTTTGGGTTTTGGGCACAAGAAGTCATTTTTATCAAAGGAAATGAAGAGCAGATTAGTATGATCGTTCAGAGACAATCTCTATAAGGAGGGGGGTAGTGTTACACCTTACAAGCTATACATCACCAAAGGCCATCGGAACGGGGTCACCTACGATCACTCGATGATAGCCACATCGGGATAGTACAGATACCATCCCTGGATGTCATCAAAACTACACAGAATATCACTAGCACCCAACGAAATCAGATGAGCTGTCATGGAGTCAACTACACCACTGATAAGAAGTTAGAAGTGGTTATTGGGATGATGCCTTGCCAGCTCATGCCATCGATAGTGCAAAGACAGCTGAGAGGCTATAGATACGAAAGTACCTGCGTTTGCAGCGTAGCAAACAAAGCCTCTATGTCCCTCATGATCGAAAGGATACCATTCGTCTGAAAGCAAAGAGATCGAAATGATGCAATAGGTTCGGACCACATAAGTCCGAAGGACTGATGTCAGTAGGGGTTCTATTCGTCTGAGTTAGAGATCTGAGCAGAGAGAAGCGGAAGGTCCGAAAGAGCATTGAAGGAAAGTAAGGGCATTGGTGTGAAGGGAAGGATAGGTAGAGGAGCTCATGAGAAAAGCATAGATAGAAGTAGTTGTTAGAGCGAGAGGATAGAGGTATAAAGACCTCTAGAATCTTCGAGGATAGAAGAGCAAGCTTCTTGACGAGAAGAACAAGCCTTAACAATATACGTATTGGAAAGCCAAACATCTTTGTCTTGAATCTTCTTAGTGACTTTCACATCCTGAGTGAAACTTCATAACCTCCATCGCAAGCAAGTCCTGAAAGCAGTAAGGATACTACTTATACTGGTAAACCTGGAAGTGATGCTCTCGGTATTACAATCTATACCTTTCTCATGAGATCCTCTACCTAACCTTCTTTTCACACCAATACCTTTCCTACCATTCAGTGCTCTTCTGAACCTTCCACATCTTTCCGCTTCGATTTCTAACTCAGACGAATAGAATCCCTACTGACATCAGTCCTTTGAACTTCTGTAGTCCGGATATATCGTAAACTTCCGATTTCTTTGCTTTCAGGCAAATAGTATCCTTCCAATTGTGTGGAACAGTGAAGGCTTCGTCAGCTATGTTGCAAACGTAGGTGCTTTCGTATCTACATCCTCTCAGCTGTCTTGGTATTATCGATAGCGTGAGCTGACAAAGTATTGTACCAATAACCACCTCTAACTCCTTATCAGTGGTGTGGTTGACTGCATGACAGCTCATCTGATTTCTTTGGTTGCGAGTGATATTCTGTGTAGTTTCAATGAAGCCCAGAGATGGCACTTGTACTATTCCGAAACAGCTATCGTCGAGTGATCATAGGTGACCCCGCTCCGATAGCCTCTGGTGATGTACAACTTGTGAGGTATTCCATCACGATATTGCCTTCACATCCTGAGGGAATTGTCATAACCTCTATCGTAAACATGTCCTAAAAGTAGTAAGGATACTACTTGAACTGGTAAAACCTAGAGTGATGCTCCCATTGTTATATCCAAATACAAATAACTTCGATTGCAGTTCTAAATATCATATAAATTTTCAGTTGTATTTTATCTTTGTAATGTAGACATCTTGGATATTGATGATATACTAATTGTATGGTGAATAAACAGAGGAGATAAATAGATTTCTAGTAGGGAGATGGTAATCCTTTCAAGTAAAAACTAGATACATACATGAATATGTATTTTACATGATACCTCTGCTTACCTGACTAAGATTGTATCCCGTTTGTACCTCGCTTAATAACCAGCACCTGAAAATTGAAATTAGGGTTTGGGGTTCACAGAGGGCGGCGGGTAACGGCTGGAGCGAGACAAGACCATACCCTCAAGGAAAGAAAATTGGTACGGTGTCTATCAGCTCGTATTTTCAAACAGTAACATTCAAGTTTGTTGCACCACCATCGTTTCAGAGCCTAGATAGTCACATCGTGAAAAAAATCCTCTTACCATGACCGAGTCCGAAACTCAATAACCTGTAACCATACCCTGTCCGGAACCAAAATGGATGAAATCAAAAGACCGCGTCCAAAGCTCAATGCTCACTACAGTATTCCATATCTTGCACCCACTTATAAATATTGGTAACACAACACACCTCCCCGGATATCCATAACGTCACCTATCGTGACATCCTCAACCAACCCCTGCATGCTAAGTTTGAAGTCCAAGGTAACGTTCTTATACGGCAACGGTCCATGAAAATCAAAAGGATATGCAAACTGGGTGTCAGGGCCGGCGATATCCTTCAACCTCTTCTCCAGGTTCATCCCCTGCCACTTCCACCAAAGGTGATCCAATTGAGCGTGATGCAGATAGAACAACGGATCGCCGGGGGAAGCATAGATGTCGGCGATAACTCCCAGTTCTCCACCAACGCCTAGCCGCGAATCAGTAGGGTGAGGAAGTGCAGTGTTCCCAAGCAAGCCAGATTTTTCAATGGCCGGCAGTAATTATATTGTGGGTGCTAACCTGACCGCTTAGAAACACTGAGAGGTGAGGGAAATATCAACATACCCAAGTGTCCTCCCCCATGATAAGTGATAGTGTCCCAGGTAATACCACCTTGCACCTGAATATCAAAATGCGCAAAATCCGGCTTCGACAGCGCCAAGGCAACCTTCGGTGCCGTCAACACACGGTTGGTCACAAGCGGGCTGATGTCCCTGGTCAGGCAGTGCGGATTTTTTGTGATATTCTTCAAAGGTCCAAGGTTGAGCACCAAATCCTTGAACGGCCCATCCTTGACACATCCACCTCCAGTCCTTCCAGGAACCGGGATACCCGGCACACCGTGGTTTACAACATAAGGCCCGTTCCCACCAAAACCGGTATCGGGGTCGAACACTGGGCTCGAGAAGATAGAGGTATCCGTAATAACATCTTCCGACCAGTTCCAGTATGGCTGTGCTCCCTTATACCCGCAGCGGCTCCTTAACTCACTCTCGTAGGTGGCCACCATGTAACGATGCCACGGCTGGAAATGGCCCACGAAGTGGACAAAGTCTGTTGAGAGAATGTGGGTGCCTTGGAAGTCTTCAAAGCGAGAGCCGGCGCCAGGCAATTTATCCTTCATTTGCGAGGGGAGGCCTTGGAGACATTTGACGGCGGTAATGTAATCGCTCTTTTCGGAAGTAGTGAGCTTGCGCCTATATATGCTCTTGTTAGATTCGGTGGAAGGCGATGGGTCAATTAGTTCTTGTACCATTCTCTTCGAACAATTGGATTCTTGCAACTTTTCGCGGCTGCGCCATATGTAGGCGCACCATCAGTGACGCCAGAGAGGAGAAGGCCTAGAAGCGAAGAAAATAAGAGGAATTGAACCATGGTGATGCCCGGTGAACATCCCCGAAGAAAGGGAATGGCACGTATTTATGTATTTAGTTCATGTATATATACAACAGAATGAAGCTTTCTAACGCGTGCACTGTCCATGGGTTTTCACTATTTTCCCGGATAATTTGGTCAAGGTATCACAATGGCTGGGATAAATTCTTAAAAATTGCGTATGCTCGCACATAGACGAGTTACAGGCTAGCACAGGCGTCTGCATAAAAATGACAATGCAGACTAGAAATGGAAGCTGTTTGCCCCGCGGCAGTTGATCGTTATTATTCCTGGAGGAACTCTCCCCCAACGTGGCCAGTGTTTTTGGGATCTCTAGTCGAGTAGTACATAAGGATTACCATGGGACGATAAACCATTGACATTACATTTGGCCCTTGTTATTCCTTCGTTCGTATAGGCTTCGGGACCACTCCCAACCTATACACCCACTCCAAAACCAACACCATTTACCAAGTAGCGGCAGAACCGCGAGATTTCTCGGATCGTTATGTTTGGCAAGAGCTAGAGTACCGCCAAGCGTCAGAGTTAGGAACGGGTTTGGACTAAGGAGGTTCGCTGTGTGCTGGGGGTGTTTTCTAGAGTCAACATGATACTTTGGGACCGTGGTAGGTCCTTTATGAATGGATCCCTTGCACGGAGCGGATAATGGACTGGACGGAAATTTTTTAAACGGCGGGCGTTTGGCATCCATTATTCGTATTGCAGGGGAAGACTGCAGGTAAAGTACTTTATTATTCACAGGTTCAATGATATGTTGGCATAAAGTGATTACTAGATCTCTGGTTTTCGTTAATTTCAGTTGGATGGTATCAATACTAGTGTCTCCCTGGCAAATTTACGTCCTGTCAGCCTATTTAGAGTACGTGTACGTGCACATCGATATCTGGGGTACTCAATATATGAATCTGTAACTAGTTGGTACATGGGTACGTGTATGAATTGCTGCAGACATTCCTGCAGACCTGGTTACCCTGGGATCACAGGCAGTTGGGGGCTTCGTATTCTCGGACTACGTGCAAGTTTGCGGAAGAATACCTACAACTAAACTTGATGCTTCGGGCTTCTCCAGCTGGGATATATCGATTGCTGGGTAATATTTACCAGCCTTTGGGCTTTCATCTTGACCTCACTACATTATACGTATATAGAGTACATAGGCGACATCCTTGCTGCATCTTCGGCCCAGCGCTGCAACACGCTAAGATGTCGACAGTAGTAATGGGGTTGGATCCGGAGGACCAAGTACATAGTCGGCTCGAGCGGGCCGGGACCTCTATACGCCTGATTTATCCGCCCAGCTGTTGGAGGAACCGAATTGCACTCGAAAGAATGGTGGGCGCGCGGTCCATAACAAGCTCAAAACTTGCCGAACGTCGAACAGCTGCCCACCGCGACCGAAATATATGATTGTATATTTGACGCTGGGTTCTCGACCTTGAAAGTCACGATAGCCCGAGTGATCATCATAATCAGTATATATTGCCAGCGAACAGAAAAGACTTACTCTCATGCACTTTTGCGGAGTAAAAGATATAGCCAGGATCCAGATCATTCGAACGGCTGCCAGTAAAACTCTGAAATCAGTTCATAAACGTCAAATTGAGTGTAACCGTCTCATGCATCGGGTATCACAATGAGTCGCATGCATCGCGATGTGGAGCCGAATCCGAGTAGTAGGGTCCCTTGCCAGGTGCTGCATGTAGGTTGCGAGCCCCGGAACGAATGCCGTCAGTCGCTGGTGCACCTGATATCGATGTTTCTTTTGAGAACTCTGGAGGACCCGTTTCTAAGAAAATCAGATCTCGGTCATGGCCGACCTGGGCTACAACTGCAGACTTCAGTTTGCGTACGTCAAGTACATATTCGTATTTAGTAGACTAGTTTTAAAGCACACAAGCCTGTCGGTACTTACTCTATAGCCAGGTGGAGTGCGGGCCGTAGATGCCTACTCCCGCGGAAATCTTGAGCGAATAAGATCTGCTAATCGGGCGTTTGTCCCACTAGGTGGCGAAGCGAAGAAGTTCCTGGAAACCACGTTTTGCGAGTGCTTCTGGCTCCAAACCTGCAGTCAGCTCTATCTTCAGAAGCTTTCCGAAATTCCAGGTTTACCTGGAATAAGAGTGATTCCCCACATTTTTTGCCCCCCAGTTCTGCTGGGGGTTCCTGCTCGACCCAGAGGAAGCTCGGATAACAGGTTACCCATAGTCGCTAACTAGGAAGATAAGCGAAGTTAGTCGATGATCTTGTGGGTAAGGCTATTGTTTGCGCTAGAGACCTAGCCATGGCGCCATATGGCCCCTTGCTAATCCCACACGTCCAGAATTCTCATTCCTTAACCAAGGGATCGACTGTACATCTACAGGAAGTTAAGGGTAGGTAACTGTACACTTGTGGTTAAGCTTTTACATAGAATTTGAATCTGATCTGCCGGTGTACACGGTTTCTATTAGAAGATGCCATCGTAGGAATGTACGGACCGTAGGCTTAACCATAACTTCGGCTTCGCGTGGTTGGGCCATAGGTACTACGGTTGACTCTTGATATCATGGACGCTAAAATCTGGCCGTTTCGGCCGCTATTAGTCTCTACAGTGTATCATGGAGTATACCACTTATAATTATTGGACATTTCTAGTAAGGAAATCATTAAGTTGAAAGTAAGGATTGGATCTCTAGCCGGCGTCTGTGTAACTGGGGATTTGGTCAATATGGGATTTTCTCATCTCTGGCTGTCCAATACTGTCAAGAACTGCATCGCACATAATTGACCGAGCAGCGATTTTCGACTACACCACAGCAATCCGCCGTGCGCTGTGCTGTTTGGTTGTGATAATAAGGTTCCTTCATGGATGATCACTCTCGGTGGCAATTGGCCAGTCCCAGTCGGCAAATATTACGGACGCTCAAACCGATACAGATGTCGGTAGGGTACCGGCTTTGAGTCGGTACAAGCGGTACCGCAGTACAAGTCTAGTGTTGAGCCACGTTAACAACTACTTTGTTCCACAGCAGTTTAACGGGCCCGAGGAGATGTCCAGCGGGGCTGGAGCTGTTGAATGTACTCAGCCGAATAGAGTGGATTCCACAGGTTGACGTCGTGAAGGAATCGAGATTGGAGGGAAGCAAGCAATTAAGCAAAATTGGAAGTAAGAGAAAGAGTAATTGAGAGTAAGAGGACACAGATCTGAACGTCTATGGTGATACCGAGTCTAGGCTTGGCACACCGAGTTGATCGAAGCAATCGCGCAAACAACGATACTATGCAAAAGATCTATTCGTCAAGAGGTTAATAAGTCTCTACCAGATGAAGTCTGTACCCGAATAACATGAAACACAATGCCAACGGCAACCAAGCCATAATTCGCCACCATTGTCAAAGTATCTACAGGGCCGGCGTGCATGTCCGCACCATCGAGAGCTAGAGCCAGTAAAGTCTAGCTAGTTCAATGCTACCTTTGATGAGTGTCCCAGGGAGCTCACAAAAAAACCATCTGCGCCATTGCATCACGTCTCTACACCCAATACTCTGAAATAAAACTCAGCAAAATGTGTCAAAACACATGTCTCTGGAGACTGTTCAAAAGAATAATCGGTTCACACATTTAATCAAACGAGCGTTCTCCGTAAGATTAACCATCATCTCCAAGGTTTCACCGGGAAAACCTAAGGGTGAACACCACGCTTCTATTAATATCGTACACGAAATGAGATATCTCGGGAAATCGTTCTGTCATTTGGATCCGGGACCGAGGGGATCTTTGACTCCGCGTAGAGAGATGTCCCGGGCATTTTTTGGGAGGCTTTGGGTCGTCCTGGCTCTAACATGGGTGATATGCCATGATGGGGAATTCTGCCAACTACGGATGGTGATACAGAGTGCAGTGAGTAATCAGAATGATGAATTAAGATATGATCGTCGTCGGTACGGATCCAAAGGTTTGGTTACATCCGGCGAACCTCCCGCCATCGCGGTAGCCAACATCACGCTGTGGAACCTTCAACGGTATCTCCGGTGAACTCCCCGCCGTCACGATAGCTAGACGCCCGATTCCTACGTTCCGGTACCTCTGGTGAGTTTGCAAGTTGTTATTGTAGATTGACGGCTCTTAGTTCTTTAAATCCGCCCGAAGAAGCTTCCCTTCCTTCTCCTGGTCGTGCAGTTCCGACTGGCGAAGAATTCGAACATCCCGCAATGAAGGTTAGGACTTTAAGCACGGATCGGAACGTTTCTATCTGCATTGGTATGTCCCCTACCTAGAGTCAGCTATCGTTATGCAAACTGCTAATGGTCGGCGACGACGAACAAGTCAACACCTCCACCAGTATCCGCTAGATCAATGTACCAGTGGTTCTCAAGATGAGTGAAAAGCCACAAGCTTTGACTATCAACCTGTAAACGCCCAGCCCTCGATTCGTCCGTCGGAACCCGCAATAGCTTGCTCGAGAAATCTTCGATGGTTATTCCGGATACTGGCCGTAGAGGGGATGTGGGGGGAAAGGATTGCCCGGGGTGTGGGAGGGAAATTTTTCGATGTTGTGTAAAAAGAGAAGTCGCGAGAGAGATGAATGTAGAACAGATGGTGAGAAGTTGACTCATGCCCCATATTGGCACTCTCCAAGTACAGTATATTCGCCAAGGGTCTTATAATACCTAGACAAGGCTTGTGAACTCACGATCCCTCCGCCAGATCGCCCTAACTTGGATCACCAGCTCCTCAAGTACCGACCGGAAATCTTACGTGCATTTGTAACGCCCGATCTCTCAAGACCCTCCCCGCACTACGATTAGCTTCCGTGCGACCTGTAAACTCAAAGTATGGGGTTGCTGCTCCCTTACATTCAGGTACTCGAGGTATCACAGCTTGCGGGTTCGCACGCGAACGCTGCCATGTATACAGGCGACTACCTTAATCTATCTATACGTGCTAATCATGACTTGTTTAATGATTGGTGATGCTTGAGAGCCCCATAGTTTGTCTACGCGAATGCACGCGTTGCCGGAAACCCCGGGAAACCCTCCCGTCGACGTCAGGCTCGCTGCGTCGGGGACCTATGGTGGAAAACTATGATCGGTAGCCGCCAAAGGCGTCCCAGCAGCAAAGAGACAGAAGGGAGGGAGTTACAAAGTTGTGTCAGGGAGACTGAGCTCATTGAGGGAATACTGTTAACGTTATATGGTTTAGGAAAGCACAATATCTCTACCGGTAAGTCGATGTTGATTGTGGTGGTACTTCCAAGGACAACGGACTACCCACCGAGCAGCATGACGTCGGTAAAAGGAGCTGTTGAGACAGGATGAACGCTCTGAATTCCGGTAGTTATACGCCCGATAACGTTGGACAATCGGGATTTCTTGTGGTAATAATAACGGTTTATGCAGCTAATACCCAATTAGTTCTACATGATGTAGAAGAACGTACACGGTATCCCTCACATGTCAAACTCTAACGGGTGCTTCTTGCATGCGAAGCTGAATGGTTGATTTCTGATAAAAATTGACAAGCAAAGTGTATTCATTCCAATGAACGTGTCTTGGCCATATCACAACTGAAAACACACCTCATCATTCCTCACCTCAAGGGTCATCCGTCATCTGTCTCGGAAGACGACTCGCCAGTGATCTCTCCCCTTGGAGTAGATCATGCCCGACAAACATAAGGGTGGTTCTATGTATCATACATAGCCCCTCTGATGATTATAAAATTGCCAAAGAGTACGAATCAACCACAGAAAATTGTCTGGTGGGTTTTTTCACAGATGGAAGGCGGTTAAGACTTATCAGTTGTGCACGGGGCCGAGTTGTGGCCTCTGCACCGTACAACTTCATAGATAGCCAGACATTTGAAGTGTTGAGTTGCAAAAGATAAGGTAAATCAGCTCGCCACCTGTAGATGTAGCGAGTAGCAGGTATCCGTTAACCGTACATATATCGTACGTTCAAAAGGGGGTGGCATATCATGATTCATCACCATCTCAGTATTACCCAGATAACCTTCAGCGCTCTTCACTGGATGAAAGAAGACGACAGACAGCATCTTTAATCCAGTGTGGAATGAATCGTTGGATTTTGCTTTGTGACCTCTCACTCGCCTCCCACGGGAATCTATCTGTTCATTGTTGGAAGGCAGCAACAGTGGATGACGAAGTACTTGTCAATATGCCCGCGGATATGTGTTTAGACGCAAGCATTCGGGTGAATGTTTAGGGATGAACTTGCCAGATTCCAATACTCTGGGATTGTATATAAAACTTTTGTTGGTGGGGTGAAAAGGCCTATGCGTAACCAAGTGGCAATATGCCGCAAGCTCTGGGTACGTACCCACGCCATCAGGCTGAGAAAAAAACGAAGGCAGCAGAATCAGCATTAGGTTAACGGTGAAATCCCCCGCGTCTTTGTCTAACAGCCTTTGTAACCAACTGTAAGATGCAGCCTTGATCTATGGGTTCATCTCTATCTTTAATCCGGTTTTCTGCCGGTACTTGTATATAGTCGATATTTGGAAGCATAATCGTTGACTAAGCACCCTGGTTGGCTACTCACGTTTTGTGGCGGCTTCTGCATGGGTTTCCTTCATCAAGACTGATGCTGACTGGGGGCTTGCTTGTGAATGGACTTCAGGTCAAGGGCATTGCAGATTCACCTGGGATAGAATTGTTGGGGTTGCAGTCGCCTCCTCAAGATCCTTATCGATCGTATCTCCCTATGTCGTACTCTTGCCTGGTTTTACATTATTTAAAGGCCATAATATCCCACCCAGTCATGGCAATAAATAGCCTTCAACGAAGCAGTTCGATCTTCACCTTCCATCGCGTCTTTACTGAATCCCCCTGAGCACATATCATTCGAAACAGAAATCCCTCTTCCCAGCTCCCCAAAAACTGCGCCTTCATAGTTTCTCGGGAATCAATATTTTACTTCCCGCCCAACGGTCCCGCTGAGATAGCATATTTTGGTCTCACCTCTCGTGCCTTCTTTGATTCGGTCCGTTACGTTCCTCTTCAACCCTCCCTCCCGTCTGCGGGTTTCATTGGTCCTAGTCCCAACCTCCAACTCTTCCATATTACGAACTTTTATCCTACACCATATACATATCCCACTAGACGGGACGAAAGGGACCATTACGACAACGAAAAACCGGACGAAACACAAAAATGTGTAGCTTCGAAAAGATTACATACAAAGCCTGTGCACACATCTCGCGCCGATTGGTTGGCTACTGCCACTTCGCACGCAACGACCCATTTCACCAATGCTTTGGCGTTCAGACGGTGAAGCGCGAAAAGATTGTCGATAACGGGCAAAAGTGTCCATCGTGTTGCCAACTCCACTGTTGAGCTACCATCCGAAATATCTGTGAATAAGGGTTGGGAAGGACTGGTTTTACTCAGCTTCTGTGGGTAGAAGGTGGCGTGATCACTCGTTCGGGGGCGTCTAGTTATTTTTTCTTGGCTTTCTTACTCTCTTTGCTTATGGATTCTCGGTGTTTCTACATCTTTTTCCCCGTTGTTCATGGCTGTTGTCATGCGTTTCTCTCTTTTATTGGTGTATGTACATGCATGGCGGTGGTTATTAACTTCTACACAATTCAACGTCCAATGACTGTTTCTACTTGCCCAATTGGCTTCCGGCAACCGGTTCGCAAAAAATACTGATGAAAAACCAGCTAGCAGGCCTCCCATTGTCTGCCTATCTGTGAGTATCCTTCTGTTGAGGAATTGGGTCTTTAGAATACGGAAAATTTCAGTTTATTGCACCTCGGGCATTGTGATATCACTTAATTATCCGTTTTCCTTGTTTTTAGTCCGGATGCAACACCTTTTGATTGATGAATTCGATCTTTGAGTCCAGCGGTTGCACTGGTAACTTTGAACCTATCGTTCGTTGCGCATACAAGTGGGACCATATGTCATAGGCAACAGGGAAATAAAATAAAATAAAAACGTGGGGCGTGCGTGTGAGAGAGTTTGTTTCGTGCTACTCAATCAATGAAGTGGAGCAATTATGTGCGCGCTGCGAGTATCCGTAAGATCGATATCGCGGAAGCGGGGGTGGAGCTGAGTTTTTTCTTTTGCTTTTTTTTCAGGTCTCTCCACTAAGTTTATTTCTGGTTCGTTTATCGCAGAGGCTCGTGGAAACGGCGTGGGAGGTAGATGCAGATGGTACGTACTTGGCATTGTGATTTGCTTGGGTTTTTGTTCAGGCTTTCGACTCAACAGTGACGCATGCGAGTCGGGGAAACTTTTTCCCTTGATTAGCTGAGACTCTTTTCCTGACTCCCCCTGTTATGCCCTTGCTCACGTATCTACCTTTGTGACATTAGGTATATCCACGATTCTTGAGGTCCCGCAGGTATAGATATGATCATGACCCATGATTCGCGCAGCAATTGCAAGTGCCGTTTCTAGTCGTCACAAATATAAGTCCCGAGAATCTTCAACGGCTCTAGTGTCTGCAACTCAATTATAAGCATATGCTATAAATTCCGAGCTCTCAACTGCTGGTGTGCACAGCAAATTAAACGACAAGCATGTGGCCGCTGCATGCAGCAGAGTCCGCGAGCAGGATAGCCTTCTGTATGTCCCGGGTTATACCGTGCAGAACCTTCTGTTGGGTCATTGTGCATCTAGGCTAACGGGTGGAGAGGCTGGGAAAGGCGGGTGACCGCTCAATGTTTCATCTACTCTGGTGGTTGCCGACGCGTGTAGAAAACGCAGTCCAGAATGAAATTCATGGATGCGATTCCCATACTACTGATATATGACGTTAAGACGGAATGGTGATGCGCATTGAGTTTGCGGGCTGGGGTTTGGTTTCAGCACCTTCGGTGGACGGGGATTTGTGGATTAGCAACTGCTAACGATTCAGATCGTTTCATTTAGCATAGCGTTCGGGAAAGGGAGGTGTTGAGCATGTGTATTTCACTTTGAGCCGCGAGGTGGTGTTGCATATATGCATCAGGATCGTGTATGAGATCATGGCTTGTATGGGAACCTGAGACGTGTATGAAGATACGAGGATATGCAATAGTGCATAATCACGAGAGTTGTAGACTGTATGGCAGGCTCTATATAGACCATAGATTTGGCATAGATTTAGACATCATAATCAAGCATCTATTCATCACTCAAAGTAATAGGTTATGAGTCCAGTGGTTACAATCATCTAAAAAATCTATTCTTATCCCTATCTGAAACACTCTATACTCCTTTCAGTTACTCTCCATACTATAATCATATTATCGAACTTTATCTATATCACTGAAACTCTATCACCCCAGCAATGACACTAAAACATCAAAACAAACAATCTAATTCAAACTTAATGAACTCCTTTCAGTTGAATCTAACTCAGATATCTGATCTCAAAAATTCAATTAGCAAAAATAAGGCTGCAAAGCTCAAGTGCAAATCTGAATGGGATGCTCCAACTATTTACTCACATATATTAACAATATTGACAGTCCAACTGAAATGAGAGAACTCCTCCAAAATCGATCTAACAATACAACTACTTCAATTAGATGTATTCAAATCCTGTGCAGCTTCTATGCAGTATGTCCAATCAAGGATGAAGGGATACAGAAATACATTAAATATATAATGACCACAGAGAAAGTACCAGTTATAAAGGATTGTTGGATAATATAAGAGGTGTCATAGTTGCCTTTTGACCAAGTAGTATAGTATATCAATATATACTTTATTACAACATAGTATTTTCACCATTAGAACGAATTAAGTAGTACCTACAAACAATTTACTGATGAAACTTTTAACACTCACATATGTACTACTATATCAAAAGAATACAAAATATCAATTAAGATTTTTGAACATTAAAATCTAGTACCCTCTTCACTGCAAGTTTTAGATGCCATCAAATGAAATGAAGAAAAAGCCAACCTTGTTGTAATAAAGTATATGTTGACATACTATACTACTTGGCCAAAAGGCAACTATGATATCACTTGTATTATCCAACAACCTCTTATAACTGATACTTTCTTTGTAGCCTTTATATTATCCCTTCTTTTAGGTAGACATATTCTCAGGTCCTAGGGAAGCCAGTCTAACATTATAAGGTATACTTCCAGGAATTAAATCCTGTAAGTCTGATTGTCACATCTCTTTCTTGGTAAGTCTTGTCTGTTTATACTGGAAATTGAACCACAGATCTTGTTGATATCATACTGTAATAAAGTATATATTGGCATACTATATCACTTGGCCAAAAGGCAACTATGATATCACTTGTATCATCCAACAACCCCTTATAACTGGTACTTCCTTTGTAACCTTTACACTTGTCAATGAAATTGTAAATACTGCTACCAGATCAGTACTATATGTACAACGAAGTATGTAATACCAGGAGAGTCACTCCAGTTTTACCAGTACAAGTAGTATCCTTACTGCTTTCAGGACTTGCTTGCAATAGAAGTTATGAAGATTTACTCAGAATGTCAAAGTCACTAAAGATGAAGATTCAAGACAATGATGTTTGGCTTTCCAATGCGAATATTGTTAAGGCTTGTTCACCTCATCAAAAAGCTTGCCCTTCTATCCTTGTGTAACACCGGGAGTGTCACTCAAAGTTTACCAGTACAGGTAGTATCCTTACTGCTTTCAGGACTTGCTTGCAATGGAAGTTATGAAGATTCGCTCAGGATGTGAAAGTCACTAATAAGTAAGATTCAAGACAAAGATGTTTGGCTTTCCAATCCGTATATTGTTAAGGCTTGTTCTCCTCGTCAAGAAGCTTGCCCTTCTACTCTCGAAGATTCTAGAGGTCTTTATACCTCTTTCCTCTCGTTGTAACAATTACTTCTATCTACGCTTTTCTCATGAGCTCCTCTATCTAACCTTTGCCTCGCTCCAATGCCCTTCCTGTTTCCCCAGCACTCTTTCGGACCTTCCGCATCTTTCCGCTTCAGATCTCTAACTCAGATGAATAGAACCCCTACTGATATCAGTCCTTTGGACTTCTGTGGTCCGGACCTATCGTATCCTTTCAATCTCTTTGCTTCCAGGCGAATGGTATCCTTTCGATTATGAGGAACATAGAGGCTTCGTTTGCTATGCTGCAAATGCAGGTGCTTTCGTATCTGCAGCCTCTCAGCTGTCTTCGCACTATCGATGGCATGAGCTGGCGAGGCATCGTCCCAATAACCACTTCTAACTTCTTATCAGTAGTGTGGTTGACTGCATGACAGCTCATCTGATTTCATTGGGTGCGAGTGATATTCTGTGTAGTTTCAATGACGTTCAGGGATGGCGCTTGTACTATCCTGATGCGGCTATCGTCGAGTGATCATAGGTGACCCCGTTCCGATGGCCTTTGGTGGTGTACAGCTTGTGAGGTGTAACTCTACCCCCCCCCTGTAATGGCGGTGCCAGGTGCACTTCGCTCCCAAGTGCACTTGGCCCTCGCAGGTGCACTTGACTCTCAAGCGCACTTGGCTCTCAAGCGCACTTGGCTCTCAAGCGTACTTGGCTCTCAAGCGCACTTGGCTCTCAAGCGCACTTGACTCCCAAGCGCACTTGGCCTTCCCAGGTGCACTTGGTTGCCGAGGCTGGGTAACCGCCCTTCATATATAATCACCTCGCGAAGTGCTTTTGGCACGCTAGCGATTATCTTACCTACATACCGTACAATTGATATCTATATTACTTATTCCTGTTTGCAACCGTATCTACACGTATCCACTCATACGAGGTCGTACGAGGAAGTACGTCATTACACTATAATCGCTTTTCAGTCACCAGATACGTTTCGCTCACAGGGTTTCGTGATTTGTTTACTTTTTCAACGCGTCACGACACGTACACAAACAGAAGATTTGTCGATTGCATTCAATTGCAAACCCAATGGCCCCAGTCACAGCCGAGGCAGAAGCCGAAGCCGAAGCCGATGAGAACCAATGGAAGGTCGTCGATGGAGCTCTGACCTACGAGGGGAGGATATATGTCCCTGCGGACGATGCTCTCCGCGGCAAAGTGATAAGTCTTTTTCATGACAACCCCGAGTCCGGTCACTTCGGAGCTCTTAAAACTGCTGAGCTAGTCTCTAGGGATTTCTATTGGCCTACGATGGATACGTACATAAGGAAGTACGTCAGCGGCTGCAAAGTATGTCACCGAATCAAGGCCCTGCGGCATGCCCGCCACGGAATCAACATGCCGCTGCCACCACCGTCACCACCCTGAGAAGGCGTCACCATGGCCTTCGTCACAGACCTACCAGAATTGACCGCGTCCGAATACACGGGGATCCTAGTCATCGTTGATCGACTGACAAAGATGGCAATCTACCTGCCCTGCAGAAAGAATATCGACTCACCGGAGCTGGCCAGGCTCTTCTTCGAGGACGTGATCTGCAAACGCGGCATCCCTGACAACATCATCACCGATCGGGGCACCCAATTCACGAGCCGATTCTGGACGAGAGTCTGCAGTCACATGAGTATGGATCACTGACTGTCGACCGCATTTCACCCTCAGACGGACGGCCAGACGGAGTGGCAGAACCAGATGATGGAGCAGTACCCCCGAGCCTTCTGCAACTATGAGCAGGATAACTGGGTGGAGCTCCTACCGTTGGCCGAATTCGCGTACAACAACTCCGTGCATGCTTCGACAAGGATGACTCCCTTTTGGGCCAATTATCACTACAACCTGCCACTGCAGTTCAAGGCCCCAAAAGATTCATCGAAGCTAAAAGCAGAGACCCAAGCAGATACCATGGCAGCCGGGCTGGAAGAGACGCACCGCACCCTCCGGGAAAACCTACTGGAAGCACAAGCCCACCAGACGAAGTACGTCGGCAGCAAAGAGATGACGTTCGAGGTCGGGGATAAGGTCTGGCTCTCGACTCGGAACATCAAGACGGCGAGGGTATCAAAGAAGTTAGATTACAAGCGCGTGGGACCGTACACGGTGAGTAAAGTCATCAACAAGAATGCTTACAAATTAGACTTGCCAAAGACGATGCGTATTCACAACGTGTTTCACATCTCCCTGCTTGACAAGTACTCGCCGCCGGCCATCGGCCAGCTGCCTTCGGAACTGCAACCGACGATTGTCGATGATACGGATGAGTGGGAAGTTTATCGGATTCTCGATTCCAAGCGACGCTACCGGAAGATCTACTATCTCATTCAGTGGGCCGGCTACACCTACCTACGCACGAGCTGGGAGCCGGCATAGAACCTCGAGAATGCTCAAGAACTAGTCGATGATTTCCATCGGGAGCAGCCCAGGAAGCCATGGCCATAATCGATGTCGCCGCGGACGGTTCAGAGGTGGAGGATCTAGGGTCAATTGGACGTTTCCTTCTCTTCTTTTCTCTTCATTTCTTATGGATCTCGGCCCGGTTTAAATGGTGTCGGCACGGGTTTTACCACCACCACTGGAGGTGGAGTTTCCCTGTGCACCGGATCTGCCGTGAGGCCGCCGTGATGGCACCGATCGGTCGCGGGACTTTTGCAGGCGTACAAAGGCGTACGCACCTTATCTTGTCTTGCTTTATGTGTATATATATATATATGCTGCAGCTCAGGAGGTCTGCGGATAGAGAGAGGAATGATGCAATGGTGGTGCCAGGTGCACTTCGCTCCCAAGTGCACTTGGCCCTCGCAGGTACACTTGGCTCTCAAGCACACTTGGCTCTCAAGCGCACTTGGCTCCCAAGCGCACTTGGCCTTCCCAGATGCACTTGGTTGCCGAGGCCAGGTAACCGCCCTTCATATATAATCACCTCGCGAAGTGCTTTTGGTATGCTAGCGATTGTCTTACCTACATACCGTACAATTGATATCTATATTACTTATTCCCGTTTGCAACTGTATCTACACGTATCCACTCATAGGAGGTCGTACGAGGACGTACGTCCTTATACCCCTTATAGAGTTCATCTCTGAACGATCATACTAATCTGCTCTTCGTTGCCTTTGGTAAAAATGACCTCTTGTGCCCAAAACCCAAAGTCTCTTCTTTTCTCCTTTCCTTCTTGGTAAAAAATACGACCCCCTGTGCTCCAAAAACCAATTCCTTTTCCTAGGTGTCTTGCTAGCCATTAAATACCCTTCGTGGGGAAAAGGTACTAGCACAACCTTTTGTCCTGAGCAGTCTGGAGATTGCGCTTATGATAATCCTTCAACAACCCCTTGTCATCGAATTTCTCATAAGGTTCCTCGGTCCAATCTGCTTCGTCTGGATACCCTTTCCACTTGACCAAATATAGCACCTTCTTTCGTTCCTTGCTATACTGGCTGCCGATGATCTCTTCAACCTCATAGCCTGTTTCATATTCGTAGCCCTGTACATCATAACCCAATTCGTTTCCTTTGCTGGTGGCGAGCTCTGGTGCAGGTCTGATGGGAACAGTGGCTGTTCGATAGGGTTCAATGAGAGAGATATGGAAAGCATTATGGATTTGCCAGTGCTTAGGCAATTCAAGTTTTAATGCAGTGGGTGAGAGTACTTTTAGCACCTTGAAAGGACCATGTAGCTTCGCATCTAGCTTTCTAGATGGGCGTCTGGTTTTTAGGTTCTTGCCATTTAGCATTACTAGGTCACCAACCGAATGCTTCGGCGGTTCCTTAGTACGCTTATCATGGTACCTCCCCATTGTCTCTTGTGCCTTCTCTAAACCTTTTCGACACAGGTCATGCACACTTGACATCCAATGAACATAGTTCCTTGATGCCGGATTCTTTGCCTCTGCCTCAACAGGCCAATTCGTTCGAGGATCGAACCCATAATTCGCAAAGAAGGGTGACATGCCAGTCGCGGTGGTAAGTGAGTTGTTGTAGGCATACTCTGCCATTGGCAACATCTCAGACCAGTTATCCTGTTCGTAGTTGCAGTAGTTCCTCAGGTAGCACTCTAGCGTTTGGTTTACTCTTTCTGTTTGACCATCAGTTTGCGGATGGAATGGCGAAGACATCTTCAGTTGGATATCGAGAGCTTCAACCAAGGAAGACCAGAACGCAGATGTAAACCTGGAATCTCTGTCCGATACAATATTTGATGGTAGACCATTGAATCTCCATACTTCTTTCAGGAAGATTTTGACCAGGTCTGTGGCTTTCTTTTCGCCATCCTTCAGTGGTATGAAGTGAGCCATTTTTGTGAACCTGTCAACGATAACCCAGACTGATGAACAACCATCAGATACAGGTAAATCAATGATGAAATCCATAGAGATTGAATCCCATGGACGGTACACTAATTCGAGAGGTTGTAGAAGTCCGTAGCAAGCATGACGAGCTGCTTTGTTCTTCTGGCATTCAGGGCATGAGCGGACGTAATCTTCGATGAATTTCTCCATCTCTGGCCAAAAGAAGTTCCTTCGAACCAGCTCAATTGGCTTGTCTTGTCCCATATGTGCTGCTACCTTCGAATCATGCTCTGCTTCGAGTATTTGTTTTCTTAACTGTAGATCGTCTGGGATCCATAGCCTGCCTTTATAATAAAGGGCTTCGTTTTCGAAAGAGATGTCAGGGCTTGGACTTCCTTCCATTGCTCTAACGTACTCTTCCTGCCATGCAGCATCGTTATTTGCAGCGCCTACCACTGCCTCTAATAACCAAGAGTTGAACTTGACTACTGGGATTGACCTCAACTTAGCAGAAGAAATCATTATCTGTTCGCCTCGTAGCTTCGCTGCTGTCACTTGCACTGTTTCCCCTTCAGATGTTACCAACTGATCAGGTCTTAAAACGCGGTGTATTGGTTGATTTTCATTTTCTTCGATACTACCTCCCCCCTTTTTAGGGCAGTACTCCGAACGCCTAGATAACACATCTGGTTTCCCATTTGCACTGCCTGATCGGTATAATATTTTGAAATCATAACCAGCTAGTTCCTGTACCCATCGGGCTTGTCTTCAATTCAATATCTTGGTAGTGGTGAAGTACTCAAGATTCTTGTGATCAGTAAATACGATGATTTGATGGGCTGCACCTTCGAGATAACGTCTCCATTCTTTAAAGGCAGATACTATTGCTAGCATTTCCTTATCGTAGATCTCATCGTTGATCTCTACCTTATCCATCTTTCGAGAGTGGGAGGCTACAGGGTGCAATCGTCCATCAGTCACTTGGGAAAGTACAGCGCCGATGACGAAGTCACTGGCGTCAGTCTCAATAACCACAGGATGTTCAGGTTCAAAGTGACAAAGGATTGGAGCCTCAATGAAACACTTTTTTAACAAATCGAAAGCCTCTTGACAGTGTGGGTTTGCCTTACAATCCAACTGTTCACCAGTTTGTTGGGTTAGGTCTGTCAATAGTCTGCAGATTCTCGAAAAGTCCTTAATAAAGGGTCGATAAAAATTGGCAAATCCTAAGAATGATTGAACGTCCTTGACTGAGTCTGGCGTTTCCCATTTCAGGATTGTGTCAACCTTGTCTTCTGTTATGCTGACACCTTCTCCTGATATGATATAGCCGAGGAATTCAACTTGCTTCTGATACCATTCGCACTTATCTGGTGCTATAGCCAAGTTGTTTTCCTGTAATCTACGAAGGACTTCTCTTGTCAATCGTACATGCTCTTCTTTGTCTTTGGTATAGATGAGGATATCATTTATGTATACCACGACTCCATGACCGATTAGATCTCTCAGGATCTCATTCATCTTATCTTGGAATGAGGCTGGCGCATTCGCCAATCCAAAGGGCATAACAAAATATTCATAGTGTCCATATCTCGTACGAAATGCTGTTTTCCATTCGTCACCAAGCTTTATTGGAATGAGATTGTAACCGGCTTTTAGGTCAATCTTTGTAAAAAGCTTTGAGCCAGTTACTCTGTCTCTAAGTTCATTTATAAGTGGCAAAGGATACCGATTCATAATCGTGACGTGGTTGAGGCCACTGTAATCTACACACAACCTTAAACCCCTTCCATGAGGCTTTGGAACGAAGAGTATTGGTGCTCTAGCTGGTGACTTGCTTGGACGAATTTTGCCAGAATCGAGCATTTCCTTTAGATATTCTTTAAGGACCGAAAGTTCTTTCTCAGAGAGAGCATAGATGGGACCCCATGGAGGCTGCTCCCCATCCTTTAAGTCTATTGCATGGTCAAATGATCGATGTGGTGGTAGGGCGTTGGCAGTTTCTCCATTATATATTGATTGAAAGTCTCGATACTGCCATGGAATTTGTTCGATCCAATTGATCTCCATTTCACCTGCCGCAGTGGTATGCATAGACCCAATTATTCCGATCCATCGTGGATCAGTACCAAACTTGAGGATGCTATCGTCATATTCAATCGAAAAAGAGCTTACTGCTACCTTGGTACAATGCTGATGGCAATGCTTCGAAGTGAATTGGAGCTTATCACCTTCTTCAGTGATCCTTCTGAGTGCTCCATGCTTGACGATCCACCAGTAAGGTAACATGATATCAGTTGCAGATTCCATAGGTCCGATTTCGAAGGTTTCTTTGGTGTAATAGTTTTCGTACCGAAGAGTAACTGGGAAGGTATACTGCCATCCAGCTCCTTCTACAATCTCACCATTGAAGTTCTCAACTGACTTTGGTTCTGTTCGAGTAACCAATGGAACACCATTAGTCTCGGCCCACTGTTTTGACATCATAGGTGCATCACACCCTGTATCCAAGAGGACTCTAACCAGGACGTTATTTTTGTCCTTGAATGATGCAAACATGCGTACTGTGGGTCTTGAACCAGTCTTTGGTTCTGGAGGTAACTGCTTTGCTTTCTTGAGTTGAGGTTGAGGTGCCTCAGCCGAGGCCTTGCGCTTTCTGTCTTTTCGTGTAGAAACCATGATGAACTGCCTTTCGACACAGTTCCAGCCGCAACGGGTTGTGGTTCTAGTGGTAGTTATATGCGTAAGGGTGTTATGATTATTTCGATAATGTGGTAGTCATATGTTTGCACTTGGGTACTATATGACCAGCATATTTTGAGTACTGAACTCATCCTCAGGCACCCTTTTTTATATATTAAGAAACCGTTTCTCATTATAACTAAACTCAAGATATAACAGTCTGTGGGTGTCTATACCCAAAAGGAAAGATTGCAATCCTAAACCTAAGAAAAGACATAAGAAACCCAGCGTCTCTCAATTGTCAATTTCCATACCATCAGAATATACCTCATACAACCTCTTTGAGGGTGAATGAGTTGCAAATGTTGTGATCCTGTCAGCCAAGTTTCTTGGTCTGATCTTCGAACTGGAGGCTGTAGTCTCCTGCTTCGGAGCTTCCTCCTTATCCTTGGGCTTCTTGTTCTTTTTGCTAGATGAAGCCTTGATGGGATTCTTACAGAAGAACCATCGATTATGCTCAGAGGATCCACAACACTTGCATTCATTGCGTTTGGCTCTTGCTTCTAGCAAACTTTCAGGAATGCCCTTAAGGGCTTCAGCCTTATCAGAGTGAATTGGCTTTGGTCCCTTCTTCTCTGTCCGAGGTTTCTTGGGGTCAGAACCTTTGTCTTTCTCTGGCTTCTTTTCTTGGTTCTTATCTTGCCCCTGGTTCTCATCCCTTTTCCGCTTGTTTCCCTTCTTGCCTTGGGAGTTGTCACGATTCTGATGAGACCTATTCTTCTCTGCCAACCGATCCTCGTATGATACACCCACTCGCCTCATTAATTCGATAAAGGCTGTGTCATCTTTGGGTGGTACTTCTGCGGTTGACATTCGATCTAGAATTTCCTCGTTCATTCCTTGTTTAAGGCAATGGATGTAAGAGGTTCCGCTGAGACAAACACGAAAGTTGAGGGTTTCCATCTTCGTCAGGTAGTCCTCAATATCTCCTGTATACTTCAGATCATTCATCTTTTGCAGGGACTTTTCTTCCTCTTACTTATCGACGAATCTTTCTTCCATCGTACTGGTGAAAGACTTCCAGTTATCAATCTGGAAGAACTTCTTCATGTCTTCTTTGCGGTTATCATACCAGGCTCGAGCCTTGTCTTCCAAGAGGCCTCCAACCCATATGATCTTGTCTATATCATCGTGGAATTCGTCACGGAAATACTGTAGATAACGTTCCACTGATCGAATCCACCTTCGATTGATTTCCTTGGGATCCTTCTTCTCTCCTTTGAAGACTGGAGGCATGTTCATTTTGCCTTTCTTGGAGGATCTGACTGGGATACGAGGGTTGGAAGGTGGTGTGCTATAATGTGTGCTGCCAGAAGGAGGTAGGGGTACCTGACTTGGATGTAAACTTCCTGCACCGCTTCCTCCACTACCGCCCCCTCCTCCTCCTCCTCCACCTCTGCCTCCTCCTCCATCTCCACCTCCACCACTTCCTCCGCTTCCTCCACCTCCGCCGTCACCATCATCTCCACCTCCTTCCTCATCTTCAGAGCCAGAGAGTCCGGATTCCGAATCAGAACCTCCTTGTGGTGGTGGGGCTCCCTCAGGGTCTAGAGTAATGACTTCTTTAACCCAATAACCTTCTCCTTTGGTACCTATACAGTAACAAAGGCGAAATCCCTCGTCACTAGGTTTGATATCTCCTTCTTGATGTCCAAGGACCGATCTTGTTAAGGACTTGATGGATTTCTTGGTGGATTCGTCTGATAGCCTGGTCATAAGGGTCCTTGTGAACTCCCGAAATTTCTTCTCCATGTCCCTTCTAGTCTTCCTTATATCGCTTTCTCTCTGCTTTCTCTCAGTGTCAGCCTTCTTCCTGAGTTCTGTAACCCTCTTGGCTTCTTCGTTGGCCTTCCGCTTGATACTGGTGAGTTCTTCTGACTGTGTATGTACTTGGAGAGCGAGTCTCTCCTGGGCTCTTTCCCTCTTTTCCAATATGCCAGAGATAGAGGTCCACGCTACCGATGAGGCCTGTATCTGCTTCCCAAGGGCCAAACGTAGTTCCTCATAAGCTTCAGAAGACTGTGCCATCGCAATGGTGATTGCAGTGCTGACATTGGCCGCAAATACCTGGGACTGGGCAACGATGTCTGAGTAATGTTCTAGTTGTGCTCTTTGTAAATTATCAACTCCCGAAGCCACAGTATCATAGATTTCATTTTACCTAAACACTAGGGCTTCGTACGCTCTGATCAACTCAGATAGTGCCTCTCTGATCTTAATGTTGCTTCCTTGAGTCTGAGTAATCAATGTATCCATTCGATTTAATTCTGATTCAATGCTGTTTACCAAAGAGACCACCCACTCAGGGATATCATTCTGCACAATAGGTTCGTAACGAACCACTTCCTTCCCCTTATCACCTGCCACTACCAACGCACTTTCCCTTTGTACCAACGTCACTGCTTCTCCCATCATGATATCAGACCCAGCGTCTGTCATTGCTTTAGAGTATGACCCAGATTTGCCCTTGAAAGATCCTGCTGTAGAAGCTCCAAGTTCCGAAGAAGGGGACTAAATCGAGATCCCAATCAATAAGGAACCTAGCACCAGCCTCCTGTTGTAACTGTAACGAAG
Organism: Wilcoxina mikolae CBS 423.85; assembly: GCA_014904905.1. NCBI lineage: Eukaryota > Fungi > Ascomycota > Pezizomycetes > Pezizales > Pyronemataceae > Wilcoxina > Wilcoxina mikolae. The sequence continues at coordinate 748,259 of MU122094.1, forward strand.
GTTCGTAGTTTGGTGAATGGGGCATTCACCGATCTGGGAGGACAATGGTTCCGATCAGGGCTAGCAAGATGACTATCTTAAGGTATGCGAGGGATTGCTGCTTTCGGAGGTGTGCGCGGTATAATGCTTCGGTTTTCGATCGATGAATGGTAACTGCCAGTGCTAGCTGGATATAGTCTTCTTCACGCATCAGCTCACAGTGGTAGCTTCCCTTAGGGAGAGAGGTTTTCTCCCAGCTGGTAATGAGATCGAAATCTGGTTCGTGATACCAGCACTCTCCCTGCGAGATGTGACAGCCAATATCTGGAATACAAAAGCGCGTAAGCGTCAAGAACCTTTGACCACTTGGAGGGTAGAAAGATAGCTTCAACAGAAGTGTTTCTTTGCTAACAATATAATGTAACACCGGGAGCGTCACTTCAGGTTTACCAGTACAGGTAGTATCCTTACTGCTTTCAGGACTTGCTTGCAATGGAAGTTATGAAGATTCGCTCAGGATGTGAAAGTCACTAATAAGTAAGATTCAAGACAAAGATGTTTGGCTTTCCAATCCGTATATTGTTAAGGCTTGTTCTCCTTGTCAAGAAGCTTGCCCTTCTACCCTCGAAGATTCTAGAGGTCTTTATACCTCTTTCCTCTCGCTCTAACAATTATTTCTGTCTATGCTTTTCTCATGAGCTCCTCTACCTAATCTTTGCTTCGCTCCAATGCCCTTCCTGTTTCCCCAGCGCTCTTTCGGACCTTCCGCATCTTTCCACTTCAGATCTCTAACTCAGATGAATAGAACCCCTACTGATATCAGTCCTTCGGACTTCTGTGGTCCGGACCTATCGTATCCTTTCGATCTCTTTGCTTCCAGGCGAATGGTATCCTTTCGATCGTGAGGAATATAGAGGCTTCGTTTGCTATGCTGCTAATGCAGGAGCTTTTGTATCTGCAGCCTCTCAGCTGTCTTCGCACTATCGATGGCATGAGCTGGCGAGATATCGTCCCAATAACCACTTCTAACTTCTTATCAGTGGTGTGGTTGACTGCATGACAGCTCATCTGATTTCGTTCGGTACGAGTGATATTCTGTGTAGTTTCGATGACGTTCAGGGATGGCGTTTGTACTATCCCGATGCGGCTATCGTCGAGTGATCGTAGGTGACCCCGCTCCGATGGCCTTTGGTGGTGTACAGCTTGTGAGGTGTAACACCTTGGAGATCCTAGAGGTCTTTATACTTCTATCATCTCACTCTAACAATTACTTCTGTCTATACTTTTCTCATGAGCTCCGCTACCAAACCTTCCTTTCGCACCAATATCCTTCCTGCCCTTCAACGCTCTTCAAGACCTTCAATATCTTTCCCTTTAGATCTCTAACTCAGACGAATAGAATCCCTACTGATATCACTCCTTCAGACTTCTGTAGTCAGGACATATTGTATCCTTTCGATCTTGTTGCTTCCAGGTGAATGGTATCCTTTCAATTGTAAGAGACATTAGAAACCTCATCAGCTATGCTACAAATACAGATGCTTTTGTATCTACAACCTCTAAACTGTCTTCGCATTATCAATGGCGTGAGCTGGCAGAGTATCGTCCCAATAATCACCTTTAACTCCTTATCAATGATGTAGTTGTCTGTATGACAGCTCATCAGATTTCGTTGGGTGCAAGTAATATTTTTTGTAGTTTCGATGACGTTCAGAAATGGTATTTGTACTATCCCAATACAGCTATTATCGAGTTATCATAGGTGACTCTGTGTAAAGGTATACATCATCGTACATGTAGATATGAGTGTAGATACGGTTGCACACGTGGATTCGAGAATGAGATAGAATGGGTTCAATAGGTAAGGTTATCGATGGCGTGCAAGAGCACTCACACAAGCTGACTATATACTTGGTAGATGGACGGTTACCCTGCCATAGGCCGGCCGCCATTACATCATCCCCCTGTTTATCTGCAGACCTCCTGGGCTGCATACCTGTACATGAAGAGAAGAAGAAACAAATCCAAGCTAGTACGCCCTCGTACACCCTCGTAAATCTCGCAACCAATCGGTGCCATCACGGCGGCCTTATGGCGGATCCGGTGCACGGGGAAATCCACCTCCAGTGATAGGTGGTAAAACCTGTGCCGATGCCATTTTTACCGGGCCGAGATCCATAAGAAACGAAGAGAAGAGAAGAGAAGGAAACGTCCAATTGACCCCTGTATCCTCCAAGTCCATCTCTCCATATCCAAGCCCTCGGCATACCGTAGCTGTTGTAGTGCAGGCTCAGTGGTACTCGTATCGGTAAACGTTATTGGCTCTCGTCATCGATCGGATGTGGTTTGTCGATTATCTAACTCATAAGCATCCAAGAGAAGATCGAACTTACAATGTAATCAATCAAGTGCGCTTGAGAGCTCCCGCTCAGATCGTAGGAAGGTAATCGTCAAGTGCGCTTCAGATCGTCAAGTGCGCTTCGTATTCCGATTCAGGTGCACTTCTGTACAAATAATAAGGTGCACTTCCGTGCAAACGATGATCGTGATCGCGTCCGCTTGAAATCCGGATCATAGGTACGGTCATCACACCAACCGTCGTCAACCACTCTTCGCTTCGTCCTTCGACTTTCGATTGCCCTCCGACTTTTGCCCTTCGATCTTGCCCTAACACTGAACCGAGAGAGTAGTCTTTCTACTTTCTTTTGCAGACATCATCTCTCTGCTGTCGAGGCCGCTGCCATTGTGGCTCCAGGTTGCGATGAAAGCTGGTTCGTCCCGGACGCCGAGGTGCCTTCGCAGCTTGGGCGTCATGAGCCGCCGCCGGTGGTCTTTCCACCGGAAGTTGTCTCGGCGGCCAAGTAGAGGTCCATCCCGCTGGATAAGACGAAGTAGAGGTCCATCCCACTGGATAAGACGAAGTAGAGGTCCATCCCACCTAGGGATACAACCACATAGACGTTCATCCCGCTTAGGGATAAGATGGAAAGAGAGGTCCATCCCGCCTAGGGATAAGACGACTCTGTCGATGTGCGAAGGATCGCTCGTTGTCGATTGAGAATCGATTTGCTCCCGACTTGGATCACTTCCATGACGATAACAATCGTCATCATGCAGTCGGTAGTTGGTAGCGAGTAGTAACACGTCGAAAAGGGGTAATTCACGAACTCCCGTGAGTGAAACGTATCCAATTACTAAAGATCGATAACAGTGTAAATACGTACGTCGTCGTAGGTATAGATATGAGTGTAGATTCGGTTGCACACGTGGATTCGATAATGAGATAGAGTGCATTCAATAGGTAAGGTTATCGATGGCGTGCAAGAGCACTCACACAAGCTGACTATATACTGGACAGATGGACGGTTACCCTGCCATAGGCCAGCCGCCATTACACTCTGCCCTGATTACCTTTGATAATGTACAACTCGTGTGGTGTAATACTACCTCTCTCCCTACAGAGTTCATCTTTGAACAGTCATATTAATTTGCTCTTCATTGCTTTGGTAAAAAATGACCTCTTGTGCCCAAAATCCAAAGTTCTTTGCTTCCTTCTTGGTAAGAATTTGATCCCTTGTACCGAAAAACTAATTGCTTTTCCTAGGTGTCTTACTAGCTATTAAAAACTCTTCGTGGGGAAATGGTACTAGCGTAACCTCTTGTTCTTAGCTGCCTGGAAGTTCCGCTTATGATAATCCTTCAATAATTTCTTGTCATCGAAGTTTTCAAAAGGTTCCTCAGTCCAATCTCTCTTGTCTGGATACCTTTTCCATTTAATTAGATATAGTATCTTCTTTTGTTTTTTGCTATACTGGCTATCCATGATCTCCTTAACTGTTACGGGGATACTTAGTAATAAAGTATGGCCGTCCACTTCCTTAGAAGTCGTATGTATTCTGAAGATAATCTTCTGAGTCGTCGTAGTTGGACTAAACCTCGTAATCTTCAACAGGGAGGTTGTGGTATTCAGAGGGGAGATCACAGGTATAGAACCAATGAAAATATTCGTACTCAATGTCATACGTGTGGATAAAGATACTCGCAATACAGAAGTCGCTTGGAGTATTAGCTCGTTCGTAGAGTGCGTAAGCGTAGAGAACAATAGAGTCAAGGTCTCGAAAATTCATAAAGTATATTTGTAGAAATAAATATTCTTGAAGTAGAAAAACAACAATAATATTTTAGTGTCTTGTCCGCTGGTGTGTTCTGACTGTGGATTGCTGCTAGAGCTTGATGTTTTACTTTGCAGGTGCAAAGGCGGTTCTTTTATAGAGCGAGTTACTCGTATACTCTCTATGACTTCAGCGTTTGTACTAAGATAGCTATGGCTTCCGATCGTTAGGCTGGTTACTCGATCTCGGTAGGTTACGCTTCTTTTCCGTTTGACGTTCGGCACTTTCTAAAGTACGAGACATCCCACAGGTTATCCTCATGCCGCCAGATTTTACCATGTAGCAACCAAGCCCGTTTGCTTTTCTTCTGGTCTTTATGTTTACGCAGAAAACAGGTTTCGGCAATGACCGCTGACGCATTCATCGAACCATCACTTCCTTTTAGATTTCTTGACTCAATGTTAAATCTGATAGTGGGTTGCAGGGATATGTTTACCCTCATAGACTTGCATGGGTGACCAGCTGCTGCTATACCACGTATCGCACATCCCATCTCGCTGGCTTTTACTCCCATTGCAGGGCTGCAGCTTATATCGGATCAAACCATCTGTGATCTGCCGTTACTCGGAAAGTCGACCCACACACAAGTTCTCAACAGGTAGATTTAACTACCAGGGTGCAGTTAATATATGGAGTCCCTAGACTGTATAGTTATCCCCATAGTAAAGTCCCGCTTCTCGAACTCTGACGTGTACCTGCCGGAGAGTGTAGAGGCATACCCCACTCTAGCCAGCTGTCCCACATTACTGATAAGGTAAAATAGTTCTGGTCGAAACTATCATGCACGGCTGACCCGAGAATCCCCGCAATGGCGTGATAGTACGTTGACAACTCATGACGTCTCTAACTATCGTAGGCCCAGGCGTATAGTAGCATACCACTCTAAGTATTCGAGACTGATGTCTTCGCCAGCTAAGTGTCATGACTATCGCTGTCCAATCGAGAAGGTACATTGCCCATGCGCGGGTTAATCATTCCGCTTTGCCAGGGCTCGGTATTGGATAGACTCGTATGTCGCATAGGACTTCGTGGCTCAAAGGATAGGATAACTGCGGGTGTGACATCAACCAACCGTAGTGACAGGTGGCTGAACGCAGATTGCCATGGACATCCTTCGTACCTCATGCATCTGCTAAGGGAAAACCCCTAACATTAACCTCGTAACCTATTTCGTATTCGCAGCCTTTCACATCATACTCCAGTTCATTCCCTTTGCTGATAGTCAGTTCTAGTATAGGTCTGATGAGAATAGTGGCCGTTCAATATACTAGTTAGAACTAAATATATCAATATCTGCTATCACAACAGCTACTACCTATATGGATATGGTATTCCTAGATCTCAATTGATGAAAATACTATCAACATCTTCACAAAGTTACTATCAAGAAAAAAATATGAAAAATTCTCCAAGGTCATAAGCTTGTGGTAATTCATGATTTTAGTAGATTTGAGCATATTGGTTCTTCAAAAACAGACTACATATCCGAGTAACTATATGATACCTCTAATCAACCAATTTATATACTTAAGTCCCATCAAGTCTAGAAGCAAGCAAGTCTATCATCATTCATCACTCAGTTCAGTAAAAAAGGAGGACAATTCAGAGATAAATTTAAGGTTTTTTCACTTTGTTTTTTTTCAGACAGATACTATAGTTTTCTTTCTTTGGGATGGCTATCCATTATCAGACTACAGTTGTACTCCTTTCCTACTTACCACAGTTACTATAAGGAGGAGAGTTTTAATGAGGTACTAGATGATATCATTTGGTCTTCCTACAAACTATAAGAAGTGGGAAAAGTGTTGAATATATGCATTAGGATCGGGTATGAGATCTTGTATGAGATCATAGCTTGTATGGGAACCTGAGATGTGTATGAAGATATGAGGATATGCAATAGTGCATAATCACAAGAGTTCTGGACTGTATGGCAGGCTTTATATAGACCATACATTCGGCATAGATTTAGATATCACAATCAAGCATCTATTTATCACTCAAAGTAACAGGTGAATTTTAAATTTTCCGAGTGCAACTACAAGCCGCGGCCAGCGCGGAAGTAGTACATGTAGTAGGTTATCTCTACCGTTGGTTTTGTGAACGTCAATGCACGAAAAACACAAATCGAGATACATCTGCACGTTCTTCATGATTGGTGAGGTACGTAAAGTCGTGTAGCCTCTCATCCCATGTCACTTAATTGTACATCCGAATGCACAAGAAAATAATTGGAGAAGGTACACGGTACTGGACATTGCGTCTGGGTATTCACATAATTTAAGTGCCACTTGGATCTTTTAAACGTTCTGCAGATATGACGATGTACAGCTGCAGCCTCAATTCGGCGCTCGTTAATCAATAGCCTTCTTTGATTCCGTTAGATCTATCCGCGGCCGCTACCATCGGTCTATTGGCGATCCCTCAAGGCAGCCAAAATAGCACATCACTCTCAATAGTAATCACATATCCTGACCACAGGTGGCTACAGTGGCGATAGGACCACCACTTCTATGCAGCCCCGTTAACTTGTAAGGCAGTACCCGGGAGTTTATTGCAGCAGTGCGCATGGTACAACCGAGCTTGCTGAATGTATGGGTACGACGTGATATCGATGTGATAAGATCCGACGTTGTAGTGACGGTATTTAAGCTATCTTGATCTTATATAAGATCGACCTCGTTCCATTCGACGGATTTGTACTGACGTGCATCTGAAAATTCAGAGTACGTATGCAAAACAGCTCAATAACCCGGATGCACATTAAAGCCGTTTTCAGTCTGCGAGTACACATGGGTTTCACATATCTACGTCGTAATGAATGCAGCATGTTTCAAAGCAGAAGTTTCATTACCGCATTAAAGCAGACTTCAAAACAGACTCCCAGATATCATCTCAGTGGTTAAAGTCCAATCAAATAAACGTCATTGTGTTTTTGTTTTATCTCTGTTTACCCTCAATTGGTGGCTCAAAGGTTTGTGCCGCCGGGGATCTTTCCAACAATATTGTAGCGCTTGCTAAAGAATGTGTACCTACAAAGAGTGAGTAATCTCGTGGGCGGTACAGTGTGCAGGTCGGGAATTTACCAATCGTTGAGAACGCCCTTCTCCTTTTCACCGAGGTCGCTCCACTCAGGAACAGCATCGGCTGCGTTGACAGAGGACATGGCAAGACCGCGAGATCCATCCTTGCCAGCAAAGACTAATTTCATAGTTAAGTTAACCCGGAATTCGACAGATAGCTGTGGTAGAGATCCCTTACCGTGGTAAGATCCGCCAGGGAGGTAGCTCTTGTTACCGGACACATCGAACACAGTGCCCTTTTGCGTTCATCAGCATTGCCACGACAGAGGTGAGATTGAACCGGGGACAGGATCCGAAGTCTTACCTTGATAGCTACGTAGACTTTGTTGGGATCACGTCCTGCATCCAACACAATTGTTAGCCAAGCTAGGATTCTCGTCCGATGGTTAAATGTCGAGCTTGCATTGAGCGCATGAAGTCCCTCGCAATAGTGACGAAACGATGAACGATAGGGAAATTTCGCTGAAGCGGAGATTACCATCTGCGGCTGCCAGTTCCTCCAGGGTGATGGGGTCGTCTTTGGGAGGGGCGAGTTGGACCGGCTCCTTGGGTTCAAAGTTCTTGGGTTCGGGAGGAGACATAGCGTTCAAAAGAGGTTGCTTTTTCCTGTCGTCCTTTCGCTTGGTCGAGTAAGGGATGCAGAGTGATAAAGGGCAAAGAATTCGAAGGTGTTGAAGATGGGTAGAAGGGGAAAAGGAGCTGACTGGATGTTTGACGTTGGCGGGGTAAACCGTAAACGCCAAGACAAGCCTAACTGACTATCCCCGCATGCCGTGCGTTGGTGGAACGTCGAACGCAACGGGCGTGTACTGGAAGCCGGAGAGCTAGAGGACAAATACCTGGGCGCTGATAGGCAAGCACAGAGAGAGCGGCACAGAGAGAGCACGGACACGCACATTCATGCACATGTACTAAGTTCACCTGTACGTTCCAGGAGTCGGGTCGAATCTCATCGAAATCGCATGAATTGCTCCATTGCCCGCAGAGCGGCCCGCCCGCCCGCCGTATCCGTATCGCGCATCTTTGTCACATCATTTCCAATTGTATCTCCAGAGAGGGCCAATGGAAGAAGCCCTAAGTCATGGCTAGTCACTACATGCGGTTGCAGACAACCCGTCGAAGCTGACTCTAACCAACGCAATTCAATGAATGTGGAGAGCTTCTGCACCTAACTAGAGCAAGGTGAGTGCAATATGTTCCGTTCTTTATGCATCATGCTGCTGACATTCTATCCCTTATCAATTGTTGCACCTTAATTTCTCAAGTTTTGTCAGACACCTCTGGTGTTTTGACCATGACTTCCATTCAGAAATCTGGAACAAGCTTGCAGTAGCGTAATCTCTTGCGGATTATCTAGCCGATCATCTACGATCGGGATGAACACCGCTGAGCGGCGTAGACGATGGGTCGTGTGGTTCAATACACCGCGGTTGTGGAGAGTGTATAAATACATCCTCTTGTTTCCTCTGTGATATCACATTTACCCCTCCCGCAAACTCGCAATTTCCTTCACTCAACGAAGTACAATTTGCATCTCGGACACCGACGACAAAGTGCTTCTTAAGAACACACCCCTTTTTCAAGAATACTGCTGCCTACACTTGTGGCCACCCACTCATCATCTCTTGGTGATGCTTTCGCCCGATTTTTTCTTTGTTTGTGGCGTCCAAGCTCAAATTTCGAATCAGAAATCAACATGCACACGCTTTCATACGATCCCAAGTTCCTAGGACCAGAAGGGCCATCGCACTAAGCGACGGAGGCGCGATTCTCGGATCCGATTCATAATACTTGTCGTAGCGGATGTCAAGTGCAGATGTTTCTTACTCCAACGTTTAATTTCCCGACACCCGTTGCAAGTGCAACTTTGCAGCGACCTCCACTCCATACAGTACATGGGTGTACTTCATCGAGGGGATTCCGATCAGAAAACAGATTGCTGTGCCCGTGGTGCCAGGGCGAGGGAGGTATCTGGCGGGCGTTTGGGGAATCTAATTCTATCAGTTTACAGCAGGGGAAATTATGACCAGAGAGTTCCTGGAGGCGATACATCTCTGCCCACAAGCGCCGGAGGCTGCGATGGCTATTGGAATTTAGACCGCCTGGCTGGTTGCTCCCTTCGGCTACCGGAAACATTAGCTACCGGTCAATGCACAATGCAATCGCAGTTTTTCGTACCTGGTCATGCCGCGGTGGAGATATGTGGTTGGTTCTTATGTGTAGGCGCCACCCGTGTGAACGACGTTGATTGGGGTCGTTTCGAGCGCCCAATAGTCCAAGGTTCACATGAGCCAATGGTCCGTCAAGCATACGCATTCGGCACTTATTGTCAGTGGAGGAATAGGCCAGTGAAGCCAGAGAACTCTAGGAGTACTTCGCCTGACTCAAACGCGGACCGTATACCGCATCGAACGCCAGAAATGAGGACTAGTGTTGGGCATGAGCATGCAGAGCTCGACTCGAGTATGCTCATGCCCAACACTGGCGAGAGAGCATGCGCTTGGCTACTCGAGTCTAAAAAAAACCCAACATAGTAGCACAACTTGTGCGGTCCGTCCCCAATGTTTAGGGCCAATAGAATAACGAAATTCAAACTGACTATCTCACAGTGAAACATTCCGGCCAACAAAGCGATGCTGTTACTATCCGCTGCTTTCTTTGGCTCTATACACTACACAAAGATAACGCCGAACTCGCCACACACTCTCTCCAGTCACCGGCTACCAGGTGCGGCCTCGGGGGTTGAAAACTCGAGTATGCTCGGGAACGACGACGGCGAGTCCGTACGCTAGCGCTTGTGCCCAACAGTCCAGTCCACTCTCACCGAAATTAGTGATGGGTATGACTATCCATGCGGCGGAATATATAATGGCCATGACGCGGTCTAATATTCTGTCAACTCTCCAAATACATGTGTGGAGAACATATCAATTTGTGAAGCCATATTGATATGGCTTCACAAATCTGCACTTGTGTCAAGACGAAACAGACACAAAAAGATTCTCCAAAATTCCAAGGTCGGGAACTCGTGCTCATCACAGTGTGGAAGACAAATCTGTCATGTCGGGAATCGAGGAGATGAGGTCTTTTGAGAAGGGGATTAAACATAATTCATGTTATTTAAGAAGCTTAAGGCCTTCGCGTATGGATCCGTATATATGGAACCGTACCGGGTAGTCAGATTCAAGCAGTGAACATTACGGGGAGTTTACCAATGCACATGAGAGGGGATTGAGCGTTCCCATCCGGTCTCATCAATCGTCCTTAGGTCTCAAGTTCCGCCGAGATTGAGATTCCTGAGCTCCACCCTCACCTTGTGGATCTCAGAGCATATGCATCTGTGCAAAATCTGCAAAATCCACCTGGTGAAGATGGAGGAGAAGGAGAACTAGCAATCTCATCCGGTTCACGCACTGTCACTCATAATCTCGAGCCTTCTTGAGTTCGAGCCCTAGGATTACTCCTCACTTAAGCTTGCTTCGGAGTTGTAAGCTTCATTTTCATGGGAAGAATCAAAGTAAGTTACAGTTCAGACTGCTACATAAGCCCGAGTACTCGGGAATGATTGTCTTCCGAACGAGTCTGTTCTCTTCTTCCCATGTGTATAGGTAGCTGCTAGCTCTATTTCTCTTTCTCCTATATATCCCGTCATATCCAATTGCAAAACTGGTTTACAAATAGAAGGCGACGAAGCCATCGGACCCACTCCTTCATTGTTGTACATGTAGCTCATCATCCGTGCAGTTTCAGTTCGATTCTCGACTGGCTCGAATATGTGCCCCCTTGATTAAGTGGCAAACCATCTAACAATTTGGCGGGTGAGATGCCTACAGTTTCTCGCTACGTAAAGATAGAGCAATTGTGGCAGCCATTGAGCGGCATTTGAGTTGATGTTGGGTATCGAGTGTCACTTTGATTCGACTATCAATCAACCCAACATATTTACCAATCTGCGCACTTCACGCTCAAGTCTGAACACATACGAAATGCCACGAGTGTAGAAAGAGAGGACAGTGTTTATTTGTAAACAAACTAAGAAGCGCCCCCGCCCCAAGAACACCTCCCTCCCTCAATCCAACGCCCCCGCAACTCCCCGCCGCCTGTTGACAGCACCATTTCGATGATTCCTCCGCCGGCAGCGGCACGCAAAGTGATATAGAAAGCGGGCAAGAAGATGATCACCTCGTGGAATGAGTGACGCAGCATGTCCTCCTTAAGGACAAAGTGCGAATGTCCCCCTGAACGGAACGTTGTTAAGAAAAAGGCGAAACCAGGAACAGTATCCGACCTTACGCATGCAAGGGTCTTTTCCAAAAACTTCATCCTTCTCTCGAATCGCTCGAGGTTCAACTTCGCCTCCAACAACACCGCCTTTGACTTCTTGGACTTACTACCGTCTGTGACGGCCTTTTCGGCATCAACGACCTTTTCCCGAAGCCTTTCAAAAGCCTGTGCGTCCTCTTGCTCGTCTCTCGCATGGAATTTGTCTTTGAAGTAGAGGTCGACGAATCCTTCGTGTACAAACGAAGTCCCTCTTGTGCCAGTTCCGCCTAGGACACGGTCTCCGATGGTCTTCGACAACTATAAATGCTTCGAGGAGACCTCCGACAGCTGTCAGCTTGAAAATGGATCCTTTTGACATAGCTGTACGGTACATAATGACCCACCCAGCCGGTAGGTGGAGATCCATGATCCATCTGTATGGAGCTTCCGAGTTCTGTGCTATCCACACCGACGACGATATTCCATGAACCCCTTCCTGAGGCAGTTTGTATGCCGTTACACCGTCTTCGACACCGCAAGAATTGAGAAAGTAAAACTCTCAAAATTGATCTCGAACCGAGTGTCGTGAGGACCCATAATGTAATGCAAGCTCTAGTGGACAAGCATCGATCGAACAACGTATCGGTAAAATAGAGATAGGGGTTTCCGTTCTAACAGGACCGACTCCTAACTGCGTCCATGTTCTTTAGCAATGTAGTGTCGATGGTTCGTGTTTTGTTTATGTCCTCCTAGATAATGCGGATCGTACTCTCGCGAGGAAGCGGTTCCAAATACACTCTCTGCTCGTCAGATAGCTCTAGAGATGGCAACCTCGATACTAGATTGCCTCGCAGTTAGCATCTCCAGCAATCTTTGCAAACAATGTCCTACTCGTCTAGCTGCTCTTGGGATGAGAAATTGTCGGATAACATGTGAACCAGTGTTTGCCGAGCTCTGTCATAGTTGTCAGTTCCTCTTCTCCCATTCTCTTTCAGTTTCTCTACACCTGGCGGGGAAATAAAGACGAGGAAGTGGGAGCGGGAAGATGACTTACGATTGTCGAGACTGGTTATCGAGACCAAGTCTCAAATTTGCGAGATGTCTCGAACGTACTCCGATTCGCGTCCCGTCCTGTATCATGGCCATCACTAGGTGACAAAGAGCATTCACTATCGAGATATCTAGTTAGCATCATCGACTCGCACCCTCTTGAACAGACATACCTTTGATTGATGCTGCATTGAGACTCCATGCCGGCAGCTGGTGCGGTGATGGTGGTGACTGTGGTGTTGCGGTGTTTCGGACTAAGGGAGGTAACTGAGGTGTTGTGGTGAGGTTTAGGATGGTGGTAATATTAAAAGAAAAGGACTGTAAGTTGGTACGAAGGTTTCCAACCCTACAACCGGCCGCGGGTGACATTTCATGTCTGCACTTGTACTCAGGCTCACTTAAGTCCACGAATTTTACTCAATCACAAAGCGTTCTGTAGATAGAATATCGCCTACTTTCACCTTCTGGTCTCTACTTTGTGATTTGTCTAGTATTCATTGAGTAGATGAAGACAAAGTGTACCTCTATGGTGCCAAGACGAGGCTGCCGTTCATTTCTGATAAAAACTGCCTCTCAGCCTGATGGCCCAGTCTTCAGGACCACAGAGGGACCTGTTCGTGAGATGGCTAAAGGCTGCAAGGAATAACGAACGGTGGGTCCTGAATATGGACAATTAGCAATGCAGTTCATAACTGAAACCTACCAGATAAAAGCGATAGCAGAGTTATCACATACTCAAAGGAAGGGGACGCCAATCTACTTCTTCTTCTCCCGCAGTTTGGTAAGTGCATCCATAATCCCTTCGCCCACGTCTAGGGGTATATCCAGATCCTTCTGTTGCTCGGGTCGGCTGGAGCCTTCTCTTATGACAGTTGTTCTCGCACTACTACTACCACCAGTAGCCGCAACTCGCCGTCTCTCCTCCTCCGCAGCCTCAAACTCTGCAACCGCCGCCAACGCCTCCTCATCATCTTCAATCACCCCCCACTCCTCTGGGACCTTCGGCATTCTCATACTCGCACTACCAATTCCCAGCCTCGCCGCCACATCCGCCGAGGTCGATGGAGCCTTCCCCTTCCCCTTCCCCTTCCCCCCCTCTTTCAGTTTCCCCACCCGAAACGGCTCCCTTACCGCCTTCTCCAACCTCGCAACCTTCTGCTGTCCCCAGCCCGAAATCATCATCACCTCTTCAGGACTCGCATTTATCGCTGCGCGCACAGACCCAAACGTTGACACCAGCGTCACCGCATCCGTCTTATTCACACCTCTGACGCGGGTAAACACCTCAATCATGCGGGTCCCGTAGTCCTCCGAAACCTTCTCCATAATACTCGTTGGCGGGGTATGTTCATAGATCTTAAACGTCTCCAGATACCGCCCAGCCTCCGCGGAGTTCCACGATAGAAACATCGTGAGGTTGTTGAGCATGCATGTTTTTGTGAGTACGCGGAGGACGTCGGTGTGTTCGGTGATGTCGACGAGGACGAGGAGGACGCGGAGGGTGAATGCTGTCCCAAGCGCGCGAAGCCGCCCAAAGATGTAGTCTGGGTGTAGCTTGTGGTATTTTAGAGAGAGGAAGAGCGCGCAGGTGGTTGGTGAGAGGAGGTAGTCGGCGGCCATCGCTGGGGGCCCATATTCCCACGGAACGTTTTTGACGTGTGAGAGGATTGGATTGCCTTTCTGCGGGGTGTTAGCGGGATAGAGGGGAGGGGAAGGGGGGGGGGGGGGTATGTGCCTGGCGGGTGGAGACGATGATGGAAGAGGCAGCGCCGGCGGGGCGCGAGACGCGTTGCGGGGTGGGTTGTTGGACTTTCTGGGGCACAGGTTGCTGTACGGGTGTGCGCACAGGAGCTCGCCCTTCTGCAGCGTCGAGAGCGGAGGACAGAATGGAGTCCGGAATTCCGTCGAATTCGTCGTTGGTGCTCATTTGTGATGCGAAGGCAGATGGCGGTGGAAATGAAACGTGGGGGAGACGTGTCAATGTTTGGTGCGCATAATGTGGCACGTCATAGGTAACTGAAACCATCAGTTTGAGATGTGTATTCAGAACCAACAAACGCTCTCTGGTAAGCCCAGCCAGCAGACACCATAGAAGAAGTTCACACTTCTTCCTTCCCCCAAAATATTTCCGTCAGAAGATCTGCTCAGTGGAGAAACACCTAAAACCCGACTAAGTCACGTGACTAGACTACGTCCATAGGTGGATGCTGATATGTAGCGGACTAGTCTTTATTATGGTTCCTGCTGTGGGGCTTATATACTCTGAACTGTCCAGCAAGAGCTCTGGACCTTACAGTTGATCGCACTGTTAATTGGCTAAATAGGTGAGAATTCTCGAACGTGAATTTTGGATTTGCCCGGAGCCCACGGTCTCTATTCTGCATTCCTTAGTCGGCAGGAAAGCTCAGGGTAGAACTACACCTGCCGAGAAAGACGGTGTCCGGGTCTGGGTTCCTCTCTGGACACAAGTACGGCAAAGTTGTTCTCGGCATCAGACACCACGAAATACTTTGAAGTATCTAGTTACTCATCCTAGCCCATCGAATCTACTCTAAACAGAGCCTTGCTGCAAGATTCGATTTACTGGAGAAGGCCGAAGTTGCACATGTTCTGCATATTTTGCCACATCTCAACCATTGCAGCCGCTTCACGATCTCAATGTAAGATTTCGAGGCTCTGCATCAGCTTATCCGCATTAAATCAATTCGTTTTCTCGTGGCTATCTAGGAAAGGTCGGCAGGGTGGGTTGTTTGTGGCTCGAGTTACCACGATCCCGGAGACGTTAGGATACTCTAAGTAATCATTACTAGATGTAGACTCGGAGAGTGTTGCGAGTTCATTTCTGGCCCGGAAAATTGTAAACTCAAACAGAGCCTCGTTTCTCTTGTTCTCGCTACCCAAAGAACTAGGTACGTACAGACAGCGAGATTGTGGGGAAGTTAGGTTGGTGTGATGCACACTCTTTCGAATACGTTATCCTCTTGCGTCGATGCGTTGGTTAAACACAAGCTTGATTGGGATAACAGCACCCAGCCGATTTGAAGAGTTAATTACCCCTAACCCCCGGCGCTCTCGCGAATTTTGCACGTTGGAAGCAAGGGGGGCAAAGTCATTCTTCTTTGTGGGGCAAACCATCCCAGGATTAGAAAACTGACAAGCTGTGACATGTTTGATGAGCGTTTAGTTTCAAACTGTGTGCGAAGGGCAATTACAAACACAAGTACCGACAAGTCCTTCCTGGATGGAAATCGCAAGGTTGGCAAGGCAAAATGGAAGGAGGCGCTTGAGCTGGCAGAGATGATCGAAGTTTCCAGAGCTCTGGAATTTCAGTAGGAGATCTGCATGCGCAGGCCAGGACAATACGTTTCTATTTGCAGCGATTGGAATATCCTCAAGCTCCACTCGTTGTTTTTAAGCTTTTTCGCCGCTGCCAATAGGTGTTTGGGCTGATTATGTAGAGCACCGAGTTAGCTTGAAGGGAGAAGACAGTCATTGAAAGCAGAAATTGAAGAGAACAAACGGCATGCGACATTGCCTGGCAAGAGAAAGGGTCAGACGAGAATTGACAGACAGTGGGGATGGACGTCGTCATAGTGCTTTGTTGTGCTTCAAGCGCTGTCAGTCAGGTCGAGCCGAGAATTCTTTCTTTTGAATCTGCTGGTGGTGTTGCTGCTGCCTGCAGAACACACCCACCTTTATGCTGAAAATCTGACGAGCAGAGGAAAAAGCGAGAGAGTAAGGCGGCGGCGCCGTGGCTACATGGCACTTTGCATCCCCCATCACCCCCGACACTCTAACCTCCACTACCACTGCTACTTACCACTACCTGCCACTGCTACCAGGACCGACGTCGATAGAACGCGACTCCTTTCTCGTTCGCATTTCGCATTTCGCCTTGGACCTACCACCACCTTCTGGCGGCCGTCCGTCCACCCATCTGTCGCTGTCGCTATTTCCGCGTGCCTGGTTTTTGCCTTTCCCGCTAAGACCCCAGCCGAATCACGCCCCCCC